>ML996217.1:0-103528 GCA_010093805.1 Polyplosphaeria fusca
GGGGGGGGGGGGGGGGGGGGGGGGGGGGGGGGGGACGGTTCAGACGCCGGGAAGCTGCTGAACGAAGAGGGAAGGGTGACATGCAGCGCGTGGACTCTGGGGAGAAGGGCTCGACAGTACTGGACTAGGCTGCTGAGCGGTGCGGCTCGTTTGAGGCGCGGGTGTGGTGTTGGGTGTTGAGTCCTGACCGAAGGGCACTCGGAGAGGCCGTGCGGGCGTCCCACGCCTCGAATTGCACTCCCGCCTCGTCGCGCCCGGGAATATGGGGCAGATGTGATGGCGCGGGGGACGCGATGGGATCTTGATTTGCTGCGCGAGGGGGTTCGGAGCGGTAAAGGGAGATTGGAGTGGAGGCGGATGCAGTATGGGGTGATGTTGGGTCGCTGTGGCTTCAGACTGGGCGTGGCAGCGTGGCTCGAGTGCATCTATCTGTACACTACCTCCACGCTTACCTAGCAGTGATAGCCGCGTCTCCTTGGGACCCCTTAAATCGCAATCCCTTCGCTGATCATCTTCCTCTTTCGCCGCCCATCGCCGCCCATTGTCGCCCAAAGCGCCCAGACTCCAGCGCTGCTGCTGCTGGCTCGGCCTTGTCATCATCCACTCAGCCCTACTGCCCTCACCAACCCCGCTGCGACGAAATCTCAGACACTCGTCCTCTACGCCTTCAGCCGCACCCCGACACCTGCTCTGCTATTCTGGGACCTGCCGCTAGCTGCGACGCACGAACTACGGACTCTCTCTACACCCGCCTGCCCGTCTGACCTCTGTATATCCGACTCGCCTGCCCTTGGCCGCCCTCACCACTCCACCATGTCTTACTACCCGGGACAGCAGTATCACGGAGGACAGCCCAACTACGGCGGGCCCCCGCCCCAGCAGAATTACGCTCCGCCTCAAGGATATCCTCCCCAGGGCTACGGCCAGCCGTGAGTGTCGCTCGTGCCGACGAAGCTCTTTGAGCGCGTGCTGACAATGGTCAGGCCTCCACAGCAATACGGCGGTTACCAACCTCCTCCCTCGCCGCAACCACCATACAATGGCGGCTATGGACACGCCCCTCCGCCACAGCAGTACGGCGGATACCAAGCAGTATGTGTCGTGAACATTTGGGCCGGGAGATTCACTTGGCTGACGCGTGGACAGACCCCACCTCCTCAGCAGTATGGCTACGGACAGCCGCCTCCACCGCAGCAAAACTACCAGCAGCGTCCCCGTATGAAGCCACCGACATCCGTATCATGTGTTTGGACTGACAATTGCACCAGCGAGCAGCAACCAGTGGGCACACGGTAACCAGGGCGGACCGCCTCCCCCACCGACCCAACCCCAGAACTTTGGCCACGGCGCACCCAGCGGCTACTCGTTTCAGTACTCAGCCTGCAATGGCAAGAGGAAAGCGTTGCTCATCGGCATCAACTACTTTGGGCAGCGAGGACAGCTGCGCGGATGCATCAACGACGTCAAGAACATGTCGACATATCTAAACTCGCACTTTGGCTATAAGCGCGAGGATATGGTAACCTTGACCGACGACCAGCAGAACCCAATGTCCCAGCCGACCAAGGCCAACATCCTGCGAGCAATGCACTGGCTAGTCAAGGACGCCCAGCCAAACGATTCCCTCTTCTTCCACTACTCAGGTGCGTGACAGCGAATGCGGCATGATCAGCGCTAACAAGTGCAGGCCACGGCGGTCAGACCAAAGACCTCGACGGCGACGAAGACGACGGCTACGACGAAGTCATCTACCCCGTCGACTTCCGCACCGCAGGACACATTGTCGACGACGAGATGCACCGTATCATGGTGGGTTCGCTACGACCAGGTGTGCGCCTCACCGCCATCTTCGACAGCTGCCACTCGGGCTCGGCGCTCGACCTGCCGTACATCTACTCGACCCAGGGCGTGCTCAAGGAGCCCAACTTGGCCAAGGAGGCCGGCCAGGGCCTGCTCGGCATTGTGTCGTCGTACGCGCGCAAGGACTTTGGCGGCATGCTCAGCACCGCGAGCGGCCTGTTCAAGAAGGTCACGACGGGCGACGACGTGTACCAGCGGAACCTGCGCACCAAGACCAGTCCCGCCGACGTCATCATGTGGTCTGGCTCCAAAGACACGCAGACATCGTAAGTTCCCCCTTGCACAATTGAGGTTAGGCGCGTGAGTGCTGACGCGTCCGCAGTGCCGACGCTTCCATCTCAGGCGAAGCCACGGGCGCAATGTCGTGGGCGTTTGTTACGTCGCTTAAGAAGAACCCGAACCAGAGCTACGTGCAGTTGCTGAATAGCATTCGCGACGAGCTCGAGGGCAAGTACAGCCAGAAGCCGCAGCTCAGCTGCAGCCATCCGCTCAACGTCGACTTGCTGTACAAGATGTAAATAACGACGCGGATGCGCTAGAATGGAAAACACGTTGCGTTTGTGTGTGGTTTGGTAACCGCGTTAATTGAAGTGACTCGCATGGGTACAAATGCGAATTGGTTCAGTAGATGGGGAGATGCGATGGGTACACACTAAAAGGGAAGCGGGATATTAACGGCCTGGAGATTGATGACGTTGGCTATGATGGTTGACGGCCGATGGATGGGTTGTCGTTCTTGTATATACCATTCGAATACCTAGGGGGTGTGGGAAAGGGCTTGTTTAGTAGTATCATCGGGTGTAGATCGTGTCTATCTCATGGGAAGCGGCTCGATGGGGAAATTTGATATACCAAACATGTGCGAAAGAAAGAACGAGACAAAATTGAAAGTTTAAAGGACTTGATGCGTTGCATGGGGTATATGCGCGTCGCCTGGCCTGGTATGTCACCGATGCGTTATCTGGCAAATGTACAAGAAGATTTGTTCAGGATGGAGGTAGGTGGGTGAGATGCATGATGATGCCTTTTCAACTCTCGCACATCGACCAAGAGGAGCTCAGAGGTACTTCTCTCGGACGCAGCAGTCAAACAGAGCCCTGCATCCCTCCTCTCTCCTTGCAAGGAGACTACTAATACACCCTCCCTAATGCATAAACTATAGGAAACATCTTCATATCCCCGCCACATCCACCAACTCCATCCTCGCCCACCGCTCCTGGCTACTCAGAGCAGGCTCCTACACCTTACTCTTCGCCTCGCCCTTGAGCTCCGCCGCCTTGCCCTTGGCCTCGCCCGCCACCTCCGCCGCCTTGCCTTTGGCTTCGCCTTTTGCTTCGGCGGCGCTGTTGGGGAGGCTCTGTTTGACGGTGGATGCTGCTTGTTCTATTATGCATTAGCATACAAAATACTGCAAGGGAGGGGGAAAGGAGGGGAGGGTATGCGTACCGCCCTTCTCAATCCCCTTCACAGCTGCGTCAGACACAGTGCGGTCCACGGCTTTCAAGGCATCTTTTCCGGCATCGACCGGGCCCTTGCGTGCGATGGCGCTGCTGGTGAACAGGCGGGCCTGGCGGCTGAGGACGGTTCGGTACATGTTCGTTTTGTGGTTTTGTATGTAGTTGACGGAAGAGAAGAAGTAGATGTAGGTTGTGTAGGTAGCAGCACGCGTAGATGTCAATTGGAGGGTTTTACAAGACAGAGGTGGGTAGGTACGTAGAAAGAGGGATTTTGTAGGTGGGAAGTTAAAAGAGGAGGCGGAGAGAAAGCTATTTGGCAAAGGCGGGATGACGTCGTCGAGGCATCACATCACGGGTACCTTGAGGGGGAGGTGCGTGGCCCAAGCTCCAGCCCACCTTTTCTCCGGAGCCGCGAAAACGGGGATGTGAAATGTGAGAATTGCATCATGCCGAACATGAGAAATGAGAAGTGCCATCTCGCCTCGCTTCACGGCCTTTTGCAATTTCCACAGATGGGTGGGTTGTTTCGCAACGCAATGACGTGCTTCAATTCCCTGCCTCACCACCTAACCTACAATATCCCCCGCCTACGACAGCTGCCCCTTCTGCCACCAATCGCACCGCACATTCGCATTACTATCCCTCACCTCCCTTATCCCCGAGACATCCAGCTCCAGCACCTGCGCATCCGGCCCATACATCTCAAACTTCCTAACCCCCTTCGCCACCGGCGTCCCCGTCTTCGCAAAACTGGTAATGAAATTCTGCAGCGCGATCGCAATCGTGCGATTCGTCACAAACGCCGGGTTCGACGACACAAACCCGCCATCGTAGTACGTGTACAGCACGTCGAAGCCGTGGAACGCTGGCGGGACGGAGAAGAGGTAGGAATACGTCTTGTTGGCGTAGGCGCGCGAGAGAAAGTATGTGTTGCAGGTGAAGACGCTTTCGGATACGATGAGCGTTGCGCGGCTGTACTCGTCTGTGTAAGGGTAGCTGCCGTCGAAGACGGCGGGGTACAGCGTGTTGGTGATGTAGTCGAGGGTGCTGTCGGAGATGTAGGGGAAGGAGCTGCGGAGCTGCGTGCGGATCCACTCGGTCGAGTTCACGTACGGAGGCGTGAAGTAGGTGCCTTCTTTGGCGTTGTGGCCCACCATGACGCCGACGTTCTTGTCGAATTTGCCTTGGGCGAGGAGTTGGCCGGGCTGGGCGGGGACGAAGGACCCGTCGACGACGGGGCCGTAGGTGAAGCCGCCGTAGGTCGCGTTGTAAGTGACCATGAGGGAGTTGGCTTTGATGAAGTCGGCTTCGGAGAGAGCCTTGAGGTCTTTGAGCGAGGTGCTGTTGGTGATTCCGAGTAACATCTGGTACAGGTCCTCCTGTTGTTGGTTTGAAGATGCTTGGATCCAGCCTGGGGATTGGGGAATCGCTCGCTGGAAGGGCACACTGCCTTTTTGTCCGCCGTACGCAGTGATTTGATGCATAATACTGCCTCCTCCCGCGCTTTCTCCAAACACAGTCACCTGGCTTGGATCGCCGCCGAAGAGATGGATGTACTTTTGCACCCACTCCAGGGCGAATCGTTGATCAAGCAACCCGGCGTTGCTTATTCCGCCTTCGGACTGGAACGTTGGCCCCGAGCTGAAGCCCATTGCTCCGAGTCGGTAGTTCAGCGCGACGTAGATGACCTCACCCTTGGAAACAGTTCCGCTGGACGCGAGCAGCCCGGCCGGGTTGTTATACTTGTTGCCTCCGACGTATCCGCCACCTAGACAATGTGAGTAGGCCGCCAATATCAGGAGCAAGAGCATGCATACCATAAATCCACACCATGACGGGCGCGCCCTTGCCTTTCCCAGCAGCATTGAGGATCTGCGCTGGCACAAACACGTCCAAGAATAAGCAGTCTTCGGACGCTCTGGGATCTTGAGCTTTCACAGGGAGAATCCACTTTGCTCCTTGTGGTGTATATGGCCTGATTGTGTTGTCTGGTGAGCCGGTGATCAGCTCGACGATCCATTTCTGAGCATTTGCAGCCCAGACGGGAGCAGCCTGAGGGCATATTCTCCCGACATTTCCAGTCTGCACGTAGGAACGGTTTTCGGCCGGAACTTCAGGAGCCTCGAAGCGTTTTGGTGGAGCTGCGTAGCGAATGTTTGAGAAGTTGTAAAAGTTGCCGGTTACCTGTGTGTGATTAGTTGAGATTTGGATGATCTAGCATGCAACGTACATTGAAAGTAGAAGCTTGATGCAACTCATACCCGAGGTCAACAATTGGCAGGGTGGTGTTCACTGCCTGCGCTGCAGCTCCTCCCAACAGAGCAATCGCTCCAAGAACTCTGCCGACACCCATTATGTCGGCGCTGCTGCGACAGACGCGAAACAATCGTCGTCAGACTCCCAAATCTATCCAATTCCACTCCAACGTCGCCCAATCCCAAAAGCTATACTCGCGCTCGTAGGAATATCCCTGCAGGACAGTGTTCTCTCTCGTCTGTGCAACACCACAGCCGACCCAGTTACCAGGTACAATAGACTCAACACAGCCGGCAACCAGGGACCCAACTACCGCAGTTAATATACAACAATATACAACAGCAGCTGCATAAAACAGTAATATGCACTTCGCAAACTCCCCCATCGCGGCCCGCTCCCATCTTATTATACCCACCACCCCTCCGGAAATGACGAACGCACCCACATCCCCTAGCCCTCCCATCCCTCCAACACGAACTCCACCAGCTTACCACCGCACCGCCTACCTGCAGGTCATTCGCGCGGCCCCTCAGCTCCTCGCGCATCACGGGGCAGCCACCCTCTCTAGGCCCGCGCGTGCATTTCCACCGCACAACCCGTCGTCCACCAATCACATCCCCCGCACACACATCAACGACGTGTCGGTGCAGCACGCGATGGGGAACGTGGCTGCCGCGGTCCAGGAACGGGAGCGCGGTGTTGGCGGTGACGAGGCGAGGCAAAATGTACTGGGGGGGGATTGGGGACCAGGGGGGGTAGAGGAAGGGTTGGGGGGAGCGTGCATTGGATGGGGGGAGAGGCACGTGGTGTGTAGGAATGCTGGGACGTGTTTATTGATTTTCGTGATGCGGTGCGATGCGGTGCGATGAGATGGTGGACGAGGGTAGGGATGGGGGATGGATGGGGAAGGTCCGGTGTGCGGACCCCTGGGACCGCGGTGCGGGTTAGGTGCGAGATGCTGGGACCGGGGGGACCACATGGTGATGCGATGAAGACGATGGGCTAATTAGGGATCTAGATATCCCGAGGGACTGGGTGCAGGCAAGCATCATGGGAGGGGGGAGACGGACTTTGACGTGTAGCATGCAAATATTGAATGTCAGCGATCTTCCGCGTTGCGAAAGGAAGGTGCGTTGGGAATGGGGTGTCAGATGGTGGTGCACGGCAGCAGGGCAAAGACGTCAGAGTATCGAGGATTGCTGAGTCGATGGTTTGCCTTGTCGTAATGGGCATTGGAAGGGCCAAGGGCCAGAAAATGTTAGCTTACAAACAGACAGCGGATGGAGTACTGGGTGAGGAAGGACCGAGCGATCTATCAGTCAAGTGTGTGTGTATATCAAATTGTCGGTCTCTCTCCATTAAAGCGAATAGCGTGATCTGAAAGCGAAGGCGGGGAGGAAAAAAAAAAACAACAACCCCGCACCAGCTCTTACTGTGTAAGTAAAAGACAAAAAGAAAATGTAGACAAAATGAGGCCAGGGCGATTTGAACGCCCAACCTTCAGGAAACTCCGTTGCATCCTTTACGGAAAACTGGAATCTGACGCGCTACCATTGCGCCATGGCCCCTGGAAGGAATTAATAAATTTTGAGCTTTTGTAAATATATATTGTACTACAAAAGTTTCACCGGAAAAGGTGTTCTCAGCGAATGCAGCAAACAGAAGGTCGAGGGCAGTGTGGGTGGGCAGTGCAGTCATGGCTCGGTTAGACTCGCTTACAATTGCCAATCGGGAAACCGTTGGTAAATTAAATTATATAGTGCCGGTACCCACATGCCCCTCGAAGGTACCTCCTCCCTCCGCGACTGAGAATGAAAAATCGTGCAGGCAAGAAAGGAGATGAGAAGCAGTCCCTTGTTGCCTTTCTCAAAGAAAGATCAGAAGATTTCACAAATGACAAATCCCGCACGTTCGGCCGCCGTTCGCCGTTCAATGCTGCGATGACTCCGCCCGCCTGTAGCCAGCCCAGCCCAGCCCAGCCCCGCAGATGCATGAATGCGACATCCGTACATTCCGTGTGAAAAGAGATTCGTGACCCATTATCGTCATCATAATGTCGTAGAGCGTGCTGTGGCTCAGATGCGAGAAGCAAACCATGACGCTTGCCGAGATGAAAAGCAGAAAATACTACAGAAAGTGTTCATAGAGCCTCGCCAATACCGTACTCCGGACCTGGTGTGGTGCGATCAATGTCGAAAGGACTGGCTAATGGCGTCGGGTGGCTAATGCTGTCCTTCCTCGTCTTGCCCTTGCCTTTCATGAGCGAGCCTGGGAGTTGAATTGCCGTCATGATGCTGCTTCCGCTCGCACTCCTCGAATGCGCGCCCGTGCGAGGCGTCGTCTTGGGGTTTGCACTTATGCCTTTGACCGTGGAGCTGGCGCTGGCGCTCCTGCTATGCGCTGGTGACCTAGTCTTGGACGCCGAAGTGCCGGCCTTTGCGACAGGGAGCGCGCTTCCAGGCATGGTCTTGCCAGGCACTGTGGGAGAGGTCACTGGCGTGGAACTTGCCATCGTTCCTCCTACACCCGTACGGCTAGTCGGAGACTGCACGTTAACCTTGCTAGTGATGGAGCAGCCGGACGGAGGTAGGCCTACAGAAGGGTTGATGAGTGCAGGATTGTGGGGAGATCCCATCGCAATGACAAACGGGATACTGGCCCCAGATCCAGTGCTGTCTTTTCGGCCCGGAGGAGATGAAGCCTGAGGGAGTGCGCTTGTGCTAGAGCCACTGGAACCCGCACGTTTTCGAAGGGACAGAGGTGGAATTGCTGATGGCGAGGTGACAGAGCCAGCGCGTGATAGGTTACTGTTGGATAGGCCGCGGAGGGTCGTAATAGACGAGTCAGATACGTTGCGCTCGGCCACTGGTCGCGACCCAGCTTGCACGCGGTCTGGCGAATTCCTCATAGCCTCTGCCATTACATCCATCCGGGGCGGGGTAGGAAGTCGCTCAGTGTTGCTGTTTGCCGCCTTCGGTGCTTCAAAGAGACCGTAGCGGGGGCGCGGTGGTCGCTCGGGCGTCATTCGACCTTTGCCTGCATCTGTTGACCGCCCATGCGCGTCGCCTTCCTTGTCGTATTCGACTGGTGCTCGACCCTGTTGAGACCATTCCGGAGTCCTAGGGGCCGTGTATAGCTGTATAATCGAGTCGCTCATGCTACGCTGGGTATCATGTCGCTTGGGAGCGGCAGGGGTACTCAATGGAAAATTCGTAGCCAGTTCGCCAAACTTCTCTTGGTCGGGCGATGGAGGCTGTCACGGGCTATCAGACTCTGCTATTGGTGAGATAGAAAAACTTCTTACCGTGGGCTTCCTTCGCTCTGGGGACAGCCTTGCCACGGACCTGGGCGAGATGCCGGGATCGATATTGTCCACTTCGTTTGCTGGGTTTGTTCCCTCTTTGCGGGGTGGTGTGTGAGGCGTCATTGGGGTCTTCAGCTGCAGCTCTTGCGGAATTCGCTTGTGCGGTCCCTTTGGACTCTTCAAGGTATCGATAGGTGAGCACTCTGGTGTGAGGAGAGCTGCATGCGGTGTCACGGGTCGTCCGACTGAGACGGTGGTCGAGATCGGGCCAGTGGAAATAGGCGATGGCGATGCAGAAATACCAAGGTTTGGAGTACCGGACGAAAATCGAGCTCGGATTGGGGTATCACCCGAGCGGGCAAGTGAGGGCGAAGGGGACTCGAGCTCGAAGGTCCTGCTGCCATAGCTACCCATCCTGGTTGCAATGTGTTTCAATTTCTTAATGTCCGACTTGTAACCCTTGATATCGAGCTTGTAGTAGATGATCTCTCGAACGTAGAAATCGATTTCTTTCCTCAGGTCGTCAATGACAGCCTGCAATGTATTCTCCGGCTCGGTCGTAGGTGGCTCGACGTTCTCCTTCCATTCCTTTTTCATTCTCTTTTGAAGACGTTCGATCCAGCGATCAATATCCTCCTTCGCAGCGAGGGAGGTAAGATCGGGAAGTGGGTCGGCATACTCGTCGGCGTACAATGATAGGGTTGCATGCCGCCTAATCTCAGCTTGTAGCAACAGCTTGTGGTGCTCGAGCTGTCTCTCGGCCATATGAATTGCCTTGTCCTTTTCCCCAATGATCGATTCGCGCTCTATGATGGCGGTGCGCAGCTGCTCGATATGGATGTCTGTGCTTTTGGTCTTTTGCAAAAGTTGACCCTGGATGTCTGACTGAAGCGATAGTTCCTTGTGGTCTTGCTGGAGCTGGTGATGCTCGATCTGCATCTGCTCGTTTGTTTGTTCAAGATCATCAATTCGGGAGTCTTTTTGCTTCAACTGCTCCTGTAGGCGCTCAATGTGCGAGATGAAGGCGGAGAGCGTCGTGGGATTGTCCGACTCGTTTTGATGGCTTGTTGGCGAGCCGGTAGCTCCAGATGAGAAGACGGTGCTCATGCTCGTATGAGCGCTTTGGCGGCTGTTAGCTAGCGTCTGTAGTTTCGAGGGCTTGGGATCGAACGGGGACCGCTGCAACTGCAAGTTGAGTAGTTGCTCTTCTGCGTCCAACTTCTCGCTGTTGGCCATGTCCAGCCGATACTCCAGATGATCCATGGTGTTTTGCATGGCCAAGATAGTCTTCTCCGACTGCACTGCTCTTTTTGCCTTGTCTTGCACTTCTGCGAGCTGCTTTTCAATATTCTCCATTCCCGCGGCAAGAGCACGCTCGGAAGTCTTGGACTGGTTCAACTTGGCCATCAGTGACTCAATCTGTTTCTGAAGAGCCGCATTGTTCTGTTTGTACAAATTCAATTCTCGAATAGTGTCACGGTTGCCTGTCTCTGGCCGCCGTGCGAGGCTTAGCTTGTGTTTGAGATTCTCCATCTCGGAATTGTCTCGCGACGCCTGGGGCGACCGCGGTTGCTCAAAGGCAGACTTGAACGACCGTATCGAATTGGCAGAGGTGGTGGCAGTGTTCTGAGGGCTGTTCTCTCTTCCGGGCGACTTGGGGCTGGAGTCGTCAAGGAACAGCAGTAAGTGATTGCTCGAAGCTGCAATGGGGGATTAGCGGTGGATGATATGGCAACGCGTGGGCAGGCGCGCTAGTGAAGCGAGTCACATGATCTCGTGGGGTGCCTACCGTGATGCAGCGTCCTCTGGGACTGTTGCTCCTCAAGGACCTTTGTATAGTTCTTCAGTGTCGCGACTTCTGCCGTGTGCGCGCCCACGAGGCTAGCAACATGTGCCTCATGCGAGGCCCGCAGACTCCCGAATTGCGCTTGCAGAGTGGATATGGTGCTGTCCTGGGCCGCAATGGTGGACTTGAGCTCGTCAACCTGCTTTGTCCTCGGTGCAGTGGGTGTAGTAGGTGCGCCAGTCTGGTCCAGTCAGCCGTTGGTTTGTCAAACGCGGTAGAGCTGCCCGAGGAGTTCCGACAGCTGTTTCGAATCCTTCCACCTATCGAGACCGAATTGGAGCAAACAACGCGAAACCATTTCGGCCACTCATCCTGGCCTCTGTCGACACAACCTCGGTTCTCCATCCACTTGCTCGAGCAACTTTTCACGCAAACTCATAGGGCTGGGTGGGATGGCACTCACATTCATGTCGTCTCGACGCCCGCTTGAATCTCCACTTTTCCTCCAAGGCTGCCCTTCGACAATGACCGGGGACGGCTGCAGCTTGTCTGCGCCTACGCGAGCCCTGGTCGAATCAGCACCGCTGGTATGGCCACCATTGCTTGAGACGGAGCATGTCGTGAGTTTACTGTCGGTGGAGGAAGGCGAGACGAGGCTTGGACGCGACTTGGAGCGCCTCTGTGCGCTGACTTCGCTCAAGCTTTTCTTATGCTGCGGTACCTTGGAGGGACTTGGCTTAGCAGCAGCAATTGAGCTAAGGGAGTTCCCGCTGCGGACCGACCTCATTGTATCACGGGTCGCGGCACCCGCAACGGGTGGAGACGGGAAGCCTTGATTTTCGAGCAGTATGGATCCAGGAAGTTCAACGGGCACGTTAGGTGAGGAGGGCAATGATGCAGAACGTGGCCGACTGGGAAGAGGCTTATGTATCTCGGCACATTTGGGACAGGTGGTTGCAGAGACGCATGGGGAGCGCAGCATGTCATTCAACAGATTGAATGCCGAATTGGCCAGAGCAGCAGTGCGGAGGGCAGACGCGGGTGTCGAGCATGGGTGATGATCATGGTCGCCCGGGGGAATGGTGAGGTTGAGATTTGGAGGGCGTCGACGACCAGGCCTTAGAGTGTTCTGTAGAGGTGGGTTAGCGAATGATGAAGGTCCACAAGGCAGCGGACTGCTGCACCATCCCTGCACATGCTTTGGACAACGTTAATCGTACAGCTCGCTGCTGCACAACCACGTCGACGCGCCTCACCCAATTAATCCACGGCCAGCGCATCAAGTACCGTATCCGCCGAGGGTGCTCGTACCTTTGTGTCGCTGACAAGCCAGGCCTCCTTGCCCGTGTCTCCCACGCTAGTATCTATTGTCAAAAGACCGCCCACGCGATGGTACGGCTCCGATGTCGACTGGCGGCCCTTTGACCAGGAGAAGAGTTTTGTCTTGGACGCCATTGTCGCAGCCCTCTCCTTGCCGCCTTGTCTGACTCCAGATGGTGGGATGCGCCAGTGGGACCGGGCCGCACAAGTACAACGCGAAGCGCAGGATCTGTACAAGTACGCTGCAGGGTGTCTCGAGGCAATCTATCGCATCGTTCCCCGGTCGTAGCTGCGCAGCGCGTACTGTGTATTAGGATTAAGCGGAAAGAGAAGACGCGATTCCAACGAGCGACGACAATGAAAAGGTGAAGACGAAAGGAAATGGAAGTTTGAAACGAGGAACAGGAGTTTGATATCTTGAAGCCCACATGGCAGCCATCATGCGCTCTCTGGCGGGCGTCTACTCTGTACATATGTGCTCTAGTTACGTCTCGCGTTGCGATGCGCGCGGCGCCCACGGCTGACTGGCCGCAGCGGCCTTGCTGAGACGGGTGGGTGAGACGCAAAGTTAGATGTCCTGAAACTATTGACACAAATATCGTGAAACGCAAAGAGGACTCCTGACAGAAGAGGGCGAATTGGGGGCGCTGATAGCCGCCGTTTCGTCCCGACTGGGCGGGCGGGCGGGCGCTCGGGCCGTCTGTGAGCGTCGACCGACGACATTGATCTAGAATTTTGTTGACGGTGACGGCCGCGTAAAGTAATTACAGCACACACTCACACCCACGCACCCGCACACCCTCACACCAGGATTGCCATAGTATCTAGGCACTCCACCACACCTCCCTCAGGGTCCTCCCGACGGCAGGCGCGACCCGGCGTGCTTGGGGCGGCGCTTCCTGCACAGCCAGCTTCGACTACGGTACACTCTTACAGAAGATTTGCTGTGCCGCCATCACCGCCCCCATCGAAGCGCGCGCTGGCCTTTTCGAGCAAGAGGTGGCACTGCTCGGCATGCAGTCCTCCCAGAATCGTCGACGAAGCGTGAGCAGAGACCCGCCGCCACGCCGAGCAAGACTCTCGCCAGACGACCCAGGCGGCCGGCCACGTCGACGGCGGAGCAGGAGCAGGCCGAAGGACGACCCCTCGTACAATTCACGGCGCAGGTCAAGGAGCAGGTCAAGAGAGCCGAGACCTCGAGACAATGGCTCGGCGGAGCGGCCGCCCAAGGAAGCTTCACCTCCTCTCATCCACCCGTCACGACTAGCACAAATTGCGCATCCTCGGGAGCCATACCAGAAGCCACGCGCACCTGCTCAAGAGAGGCCGAAGGATCGTTCACGAGAGAGACGAGACAGATCGGTGGAAAGGCGTCGAGAGCATTCAAAAGACCGACGGTCAGAACGTGACCGCCCAAGAGAGCCACGGAGGGAACGATCAGAGGATCGCGAGCACAAGAGGGGCAGGCATAGGTCTCGCTCCCGCGACAGGGCTCGCAAAGATCGCTCGCAGGATAGACATTCTCGCCGTTCAGCGTCTCCACTCCCATACCGCCCCTCCAAGCGACGTTCGCGATCGCGATCCCCTCGCAGGCAGCGTCACCATTCGCGCTCTCGTTCGCCCAAACGACGAAGGCAATCCCCCTCTCACAAGGGTTATTCCCCTCCTCGCTCGCGCAAGCCCTTGCCGGATCAAGAGATCAGCTTTCGCGGTCTCGACAACTCAGACCAACCACCCACCAAGTACGGAGGTGCTCCAAAGGAGATGCAGAAGCCAAACTTCAAGACGACTGGTTTGCTTGCAAAGGAAGCCAACCTCGTCGCCGGGACCAAGATATCCTTGAAATACCATGAACCGCCAGAAGCCCGCAAACCCTCTGCCTCATCTCCTTGGCGGCTGTTCGTATTCAAGGGGGAGGATATGCTCGAGACCATTGAGCTGCACACTCGTAGTTGCTGGTTGCTCGGGAAGGCCGAACAGGTCGTCGACATTGCTCTGGGCCACCCCAGCTCGAGCCAACAGCACGCTGTTATTCAATTCAGGCACATACAAAAGACGGTGGAGGACGAACTTGGCATTCAGCAAAAGAAAGGCAAAGTGAAGCCGTACATTATCGATCTAGACAGCACGAACGGCACCGAGTTGAACGGGAAGCCGGTCGAGGCGAGCCGATATGTCGAGTTGAGGGACAAGGACATTCTCACGTTTGGAGGCAGTGAAAGGGAATATGTCATCATGCTTCCGCCCAAGGAAGCCTAGAGATACTCTACATTTACACCCATTCAAGTGCGTCTTTTGGTGAGTCCTGCCATGACATGAATTGACATTATTACGTGGGTATATCTTACGTCTTAGGCAAATAGACTCCAAGATTGTAGCCATCGAAAACCTACAGTATCTAGCGAATGATCCTTGAAACAGCTGCCATCACTCACTAGCTCGTTGATGGGAAGCAATGTGAATATGCAGGCAAGTCTATAGCAGCTGTCTTTACTGTTCACAAACGATCGTATTCTCCGATGGCTCGTAGATGTGTATTATGTCCATCCTATCCTCTTATGTCTTCTGCTGGACCCAGGCACTTCTTTCGATCAGGCCTCTTCAAAGGTACTTTCCTTCATCGTAAAATGGAATGAATGCAATGGATAAAAGTCACTGTCTTTTGTTTCCACTGCCTTGGTCTCACGTCCATCAACCTTGGTGAGATGAATTTCGTCATCCTCTCCATTCTTTCCACCCTCACATGCGTCGTCTCGTTGTTTAGTCCCTCTCTTAGTGCACGCGGAGCGTATATTCCCGGTCAAATTCGAGATCCAGATGCCCACCGATGCTGGTAAGATTGACACACTAAAGAGAGGCTTCAGGATCGGTAGGTTGGCGCAAAGCAGAGCCATTGCGATGACAGCATCCCCCCATATGTCCACGTGATCTACGACTCGTCAGTTCCCATTTTTGCCAAGGAGCAGCTGCCGTACAAGGATGTTTCGGAGTATCGCCTTCGTCATACAGGATTTTCATTCTGACAATTTCCACTACGGACGTGCTTAATGGCGTTAGACTCTTATTTGCTTCACATCACCACTCAAGGAGGGTACACTTACAGTCCGCCTAGCACAATTATCGTGCTCACGCCTACCTTCTGCGACATTGTCAACCTCAACTGCACAATCATCCGCACTGGTAGTAGGATGAGCGCCAAGTCCAATAAACTATTTCCGATACCACCAATCAAGGCATAAACCCCGAACTTGATGCCGCCACACCAATGCGCTGCGGCCTCATACCATGTGCGATGCCAGGGCACACATTGTATGCTAATGAAAAGAATGTGCGATAGCATCCAAGCGACCGTAATGGTGGCGACGATGAGGGCTTGTCTGCGAAAAAATTGAACAGTGAAGATGCGGAGGTAAAAGGCGAGCAAGGAGAGTCTTGCGAAGGAGGGGACTACTATTTGCAGCGTACCCATTGCGTAGCCACCCTAGGATTTGATCAATGGCACTGATTGCGAGCAGTTGGAAAAGAGCGGAGATACCTTCAGCATGAAGATGAGCGTGTCAAATGAGACTTCCAAGTCCGGGATACGCAAGACCCCCAGATACACCTCTGCTCAGGAGAAATGTCAGCAATGCTCCCCATAGGCCATGGCACGATTAAGCGCGCTGGATACAAGGTCGTACCGTCGAGAGTGATACCAATGTATGCCACAAAACCCGCCCACGCGACTAGCATGAGCCCATCATCCCAGGAGATAGCCTGCCTCATGATGTAGCGTGCCACGAAGCGCAGACCCACCACAATGGTAATTATCGTAAGCGTTGAGATGCGATACGCGACCATGGACCGCGATTGGTCATCGAGTGGAGGACGCATCTTGAACCATAAACCCACAACCAACAGCGTGAAAATGGGCTCTGCTCAAGAGAAACTGGACAATTTGAACAAGCTAGAGGCCAATCTTGGAATACTTTCCAGACTGCATCAAGTATCGCTCGAATGCTCCCTCTTGAACTCCTTCGGCAGCAGACATCACAGCTAAGGCAAATGCTCAACTCGGGTCCTCGGTTTCTCGGTGTTGGGGGCGTTGTGGCCCGATCCATCTCATACCCCATGGGGATCGAGTAGAGGGCTGAAGTCCGTTTACACGCATCCCGATGTGTCGGCCCGAAAGGATTTATATCCCGATTGCTGTCAAAAGGCAATACGAGACTTTGAAAGTTCGATGTGGTGCGCCACAGTGCGGGTGTGCCAGTGCCCGCATAATCTGGTTTTGAAGGTCCGCTGCTGACACGAACTAAGATGGCGATCTGTGGTTCTTAAGAGCTGCTGGACTGGTCAGATGGCTTGATTTGGTCGTTAAGCAGGCCTGTACAAGGATGTATTTTGGGAGTGCGACGGTATGCCCCAATATATCGAGTCTTTTCTGCCTTCTCATTGGCTCAAGTCTTTCCCTAGACCCGCCTAAGGCGCCTTCCTGAGTGATGTTAACAGCATACGTTCAAAATCAGATTCCGCGGTAATACCTACCAAGCTCGCACGTCACGATTGTTTCAATGATGGCGATAGCCTCCGGCCCGCCGCCCAGGGACCGCCGCCCAGGGAGCACCACCTTATAAAGTGGGGCAGCTGCAGGGCATCCAGATCCCCCGCAGACGTCACAACCATCCAATCACCAGCCTATCAAGCTCGCGATTCCAAATCGCACAGCATCCGATTCTCCGCATTACCTCGGAATCTGCTTTTCTTAAATAGACTTCAATCGATCACCGTGGTTGTCATATTGATACTTTCACAACATGTCTGACAAAATCGTGCTCGCATTCGATGTGTACGGGACGCTGCTGTCGACCGAAAGCATTGCAAAGCAGCTAGCCGAGCATTTCGGCGAAGAAAAAGCGAACAAGATTGCCACGGAATGGAGAAGATATCAACTGGAATATACATGGAGGTTGAATAGCATGGGTACGTCTCTCGATGCACCTCCCACCACCACCCCTTCCATCCGCACGCATTTCCAAAAGCAACACCGTATTCGTACAACTGACACTTTCCCACCAGAAAAATACGAGCCCTTTTCCACCATAACCCTCAAATCCCTCCACCACGCCCTCTCCTCCCTCTCCCTCTCCCTCCCCTCCCCTTCCATCTCCACCCTAATGTCCTCCTACACCACCCTCTCCCTCTTCCCCGACGTCCCCCCCCTCTTCCCCGCCCTCCGTTCCACCCCCACCATGCACCCCGTCCTATTCTCCAACGGCACGCACGACATGGTTCACGCGTCGCTAACTCAATCCCCCGACTTGGCGCCGCATGCAGACCTGTTTCAGGATATCGTGGTCGTGGATGATATGCCGGGGGAGAAGAAGAGGTTTAAGCCGGTGCCAGGGGTGTATCGGTGGCTGTGCGAGAGGGTGGGGAAGGAGGGGAGGGAGGGGGAGGTGTGGCTTGTTAGTGGGAATGCGTTTGATGTTGTGGGGGCGAATGCGGTGGGGATGAGGACGTGTTGGGTTGATAGGGGGGGAGGGGGGTGGGTGGATGCGTTGGGGGGAGAGGAGGGGAGGCCTACGGTGATTGTGAAGGGGGTGGGTGAGGTGGTGGAGAGGGTGGAGAGGTTTGTTTCTATGGGTGAATGAGGATTTTGAGATGGTGGTTGTTAGAGTCTTGTGAGCGAACGCTGGGGATACGGTGGGATCTAACGGTTCTTAAGATGGCTGATGTCGTTAACGAAATTTGGACTGATTGATCGTCGACTGCTATTAAGTGTAGCTCTAGAGGCGGATTCGGGAACCCAAATATTATGTTTACAAAAACCATCAGGGAGCTTCCGCATTGTCGCCAACAAGCCATCACACAATTTTCACAACCACCTTTTCCAGTTTATGGAAATGAAACTTATCATTGTCAGGTCCATTCGATCGGATGACCCCCAATCGTCGATAAGTCCCCGCACTAGCCCGAGTCAATATTAGACCATATGCCCTAGGACGAAGACCTTTGTTCTCCTCGAAGTCGGACACCAGATAGAGGACATAAAAATCTTCATTCTTGTACTCGCTGGATTTCAGCAGCATCTCATCTAACCGCTCTTGCATTGAAAGGAGCATACTGTCTCTGTCATGTTCCCCCGGTGGGTGTATGGATGATATAAGGCCTTCCACAATGATTTCGGCAGACCGGGTCTGACCGTAGGGATTGGTCGGTTCGAACAGGTCCACGTAGATCCCTCTGACTTCAGCGTGGATGCGTGGAAAGTTTTCAGATGGCGGAAACCGCTCGTCGTCGTTTGCCTGATCT
This sequence comes from Polyplosphaeria fusca, assembly GCA_010093805.1. Taxonomy (NCBI): domain Eukaryota; kingdom Fungi; phylum Ascomycota; class Dothideomycetes; order Pleosporales; family Tetraplosphaeriaceae; genus Polyplosphaeria; species Polyplosphaeria fusca. The sequence goes on from ML996217.1 coordinate 18,278, forward strand.
AAGATCCACCATCCTATCTTGCCTTGGACACTTGCCCAACTCCTGAACGCAAGCTTAGTAACGAATCTCAAGAGGAAATTGCTCCTCTTGCAGGACTTACCAGGAAGGCGCTCGGTATACGGGGTCTCTTTCGGTATCCATTTAAATGATATCGCAGTCGCCATCTTGGCGATTCTTGCGGATGTACAAACCATCGTCCATATTCCAAAGGAGCACAAGTGGATCAGACGAAAGAAAAATGCCTGCGGCATATTTAATCGGCATAATCCATCTGAACCTCTTAGCAACAGCACCAATTGCTGCCATTTTGTCTTTGCTTGGGTATGTCAAATTCGTGTCATTGTACCAGCGAACGAACGTTTGCCACTCCTCTCGAAGAGCATTGATGGTGACTTCGTCTTAGGAAGAGGATGGCTCCGATGCCAGCACGATCGATGGTAGAGAGAATCGCAAACTTTCAGTAGTGCTGAACAATGCCTCTATGCAAGAGAGGCCGTGAGGTAGGCACCCGTTCAGACTTTCCTTGTTACACTCCCAAAAGATTCGGTCTTGACCGAAATGGAGTGTGCGTGGAGACAGCAACCGTTCTTGGAAAATCCAGGCACGCTGTTGAAGAGGATGGCGGTCCGAAAGAGTCGATCCAAAGTCGAAACGCTTAGCAAATATCGTGGCTAACTTGGACATGGCACCCTGCTCAAGTGAGTCCTCTCGTGTGGTGTCCAGGGCTCATCCTCTTCAGATGAATGGGTTGACGGAAAATCAAGAGGCGTATATACGAAAGCTGTCTGGATAAAGTCCGGATCTCTGTCAACAAAGCAACCTTGGGTTGAGTCTGAAGCATGAGCAATTGCTATATTCAGCTCGCAATTGGCGTAGATTGTGTCCATTATGGTGATGTGGTGCTGCCAGTCCTCATCTGAGCCTGGTCCCGACTGAATGATGCACAAACTATCAATCCAGATATACTGGTATCTGAGGCGCTGACAGGTCTGAATGGCCTCCGCGAAACTTTTCGGCAGGCTGCTCAGGTGAATGCCTTCCTTGAGCTGGTCCATGTTGTTCGTTGTCAAGATGACGGTTGGAGGGTTCTTTCCCCAACAATGGCTCAGAGCCACGTAACCTCGCATCGCTGGAGATTCGTTTCTGGGGACAAGCAAATGACAAGTCTGAGACTCGGAAATCTTGAGCAATCTTGGCGGAAAAAAAGTGCCATCTCGTGTCTTATCCAGCACATCACATGTCAGATGATGGCCTTTGCAAGTGCTCAACCATTCACGGGCGAGGCGAAATACCTCCGCGTGTCCAGTATTAGCGGGAATGTTCCTGGAAGGGAATCTGTCGGCCCGAACACGCCATGGTTCAGCAATGAGGTCCCTGCTGGTGGTTTCCAGGAATTGGGTCCACCATCTGGGCGTGGATTGTCGGGCTGAGGTGTGGATACAAATTGCGTTCCCAACTGGCTTCGTCATAGTAGTAGTATCAAGCCAGGAAACCAATCCTCAAAACGAGAACATGTTCAAATTGCTGATGAAATAAAAGTGGATAAAAGGGTTTACCCTTCGTTCGCCAACCTCGTCTGGTCCCAAGTCTTCACGGATCAATAATAGCGACTTGCATATTTTGCAACATGACTGCGCAGCCTTTACGGTACCGTACTAGGTTTCCAAAGCTGGCATGGTGCGGTCCCGTGTAAGGTTTCTAGAACATAGAAATACAGATAGCGCAGAGCATAGTACGTAAATGCCGGTATGGGGACGGCGACGGAGACGTTTGATGGTAGTATGATGGAAACTAGGGCGAATCGAATCGGAAATGGTGATTCACGGCTGCGCAATGCAGCAGCCAGGTTCGTGTCGCGGCCCTCAGCCCTTCCCCGATACGAACGTCGCCCTTCAGCACCGCCCCACCAATAGCAGCGAGCCAGACGCTGAGCCGACCGACAACATATCGTCATCGTCGAGACCCATAAGTAGGCGTGAACATCGTCCACAATGGCAACTCAACGGTTCTGGCTACTGCATCACCAAATCAATTCGATACACGCTGGTCTGATTAAGCGGGGGTAACATCGACACACAATGGCATCTGAGGTCCCACCTGACGAACAATCCAACTACGAAACCTTCCGCGAATGCATGAGCGAGCCCATCCTCAAAGCCCTCGCCCAACCCGTCGAGAAGCCCAAGAGTCGCAAGAGGAACCGAAAAACGCGCTCGAACATTGCAAGTCAAGATCCCGATAGCACCACCCTCAATGAGGCCAACGACCCCGAAGACCTAGCCGACTTCATCGACGTGAGCTTCCCTAATACCCCCCCCCCCCCCCAAGCCACTAATCCCCGACCCCAGTACCTCTCCACCACCCTCTTCCTCTCCCTCCCGCACCCCCTCCGCACCCTAACCCACAAAACCCACAAATCCACCCCCTCCCTCTATCAAACCTACACCCTCCCCCTCCCCCCCAGCACCCTCACCACCCTCCTCAACACCGTCCCGCCCCCCTTCACCGACACCCTCCTCTCCCTTTCCCTCCTTCCATCCCCTTCCTCCCTCCCCACCTTCCTGCTCCCCATCTACACCTCCTACATAACCGCCACCACATGCCCGCCTCCGATCTGGAGCACCACGCGCACGGCCGCATGCGAGATGTGCGGAAGGGATTGGATACCTCTGACGTACCACCACCTGATCCCGCGGTCTACGCATGCTAAGGTGGTGAAGAGGGGGTGGCATGCGGAAGAGCAGTTGGGGAGCGTGGCGTGGTTGTGCAGGGCGTGTCATAGTTTTGTGCATGGGGTTGCGGGGAACGAGGAGTTGGCGAGGGAGTGGTGGAGTGTGGGGTTGTTGATGGGGAGGGAGGATGTAAAGGAGTGGGTGAAATGGGTGGGGAGGGTGAGGTGGAAGGCGAGGTAGATGATGGCTAGGGGAGGGGGGAGATCAAGGGGAAGGAAGGGTGGTGTTGTGATTCTATCATCATGCTCGAGCATGTATTCAATAGTCTCTCTGCTGCGGGCAGGAATACCCCCTCCATCCCGCTCCATGCAATCCACTCCCTCCCATGCATGCCCTTTAACCAAAAGCACTACCTGTCCATGCTAAGCATCATCTACTTCTTCTTCCCACCCCTCGGCTTCCCCCTCAACGCCGCCTGCCTCCTCCTCTCCTCGCGCTCCAAAAACTCCTTCTTCTCCTTCTCCAACTCCGCCCTCTCCTCCGCCTCTGCCTTCTTCCTCGCAGACGCCGCATCCCTCTGCTCCCTTACCAACTTCAACCGCTCCAGATCCGCCCGCGCCTGATCCGTCTTGCCCTCGGCGTGCAGCTTGTCGTACCTCTCCTTGGCCTGCTGCGCCTGCACCGCCTCGCGCTCGCGCCGGCTCAGCTGGCTAATGTCCTTTTCCTTGCCCTTGCCCTTTGCATCGGCAGCGGGCGTGGGCACGGGGGCAGAGGCTTGGCTGCGCGCTTTGGCCGTGTGGTTGGGGTTCGCGGGCATGTCGGCGTCGTCTTCGTCGTCGTCGTCCGAGGATGAAGAGGGGAGGTCGCCTGGCTCGGCGACCTTTTGCTTCTGCTTGTCTATGGCGGCTTGTTTGCGGGCTTTGGCGGCGGCGCGGCGCTCCTCGCGCGTCATTTCCTGCTTTTGGCCGTCTTCTTCTTCGCTGGATTCTTCTTCCGAGTCGTCGTCTTCGTCTTCTTCGTCGACTTTGTTGGGTTGTTCCTGGGAGAGCGGGTTAGCTGTTGTTTCTGCTGTGGGCGTTGGGGTGGAAGCCTGCTGTAGGAGAGGGAGAACTCACACCCCACATGCCAACGACCTCGCCATCTGCGTTCAGCGGCTGTAGATCCCGTGAAAAATGCTTGCCACCTGTTCATAGGTTTGTATCAGCCATGTCCGTGTGTTGGCCGAGTAGAGGGTCGACGTACCACCACGCTTCGGCTTCGCAAACTTGCCGCCGCGACCACGAGCCGAGGAAGACATGTTTGCCTGCCTGACTTTTTCTAGCCTTTATGATCTTGTTACGTGTACCGCCGTCGTTGTAATATGGTGTTCGTGTGGTCTTGCGAGCAAGCGAGCGGTCGGTTAGGAGTTTCGAGTCTGTGGTTGGGGTCTCGCGAGCGTTTGTGGGGTGTTGGAGAAATAGTGCACCAGCACAGCACGGGCGGCCTTTGTATGTTCCAAGAAATCTGTATTCACCGCTTGCTCGCACAATCACAGCCAACGCAGCGACAAGTAGGCCGAGGGGGAAGAGTCACACCGGCTGCAGACGACAACAAATGCAGGCCCCGCTCTGCCATCAACCCACCCCACCACCGCCAGTTCTCATCGCGCCTTTCCTCATTCGCTGCGCCAAGTTCCCGCTCACCGTAGTCCCGATGCGTGCGAACTAATGAGCTGACTAACGCCCTGCCTTCAAAAATTCCTCGCGGCTCGCGTCCGCTTCTGCTCCATATAAACTGAAAACCCTTCATATTCACTCTACCTTCTCACTTTCCATGAGGCTGTCGGAGGGGAAAGTGGAGGGGAGATCGACTGTGACTATTCGTCTGCTTACCCCCGTTTCTGAGCGAGAGCTGTGTGGAAATGGTAAATTATTTGACGATACATTCTCTCCAACTGCCATCTTTTGGTCGTCTGCCCGTGCTTTCCCGGTAACCTAAAAATTCGAGTGGGATTTGACTGTCCTGATGAGGGAGAGCGGCGCCCCATGCCAGAAGTGACCTCTCGATGTCGTCGCGGGCATTCCATAGAGGCGATGGACCATGATACCGGAGCCCAAACAGGCGCAACGTGCCTCCAAGGCCGACGTTGTTAGTCGCGGAGAGACCTTGATGGCAGCATGTTGCTGAACGTGCGCTTCATGTGTCCCACGGCACCGTATGCTCCAGAATCGACGCTGCAAGTTGCGGAAGAAACGCGCGTCGCCGCGCCATCCTTTTCTTACCAACAAGCTCTCAAATTTCCCGTCTGTCATTGTCAGCTATCCAAGCAGTCACTTCATGTCACCACATCACAGAATTGCACAAGACATGTTAGGAAATGATGCCCGAAGGCTTTTTTCTACCGAGTGTGCAGACATCGCTTGCAGGAGCGTCTAAGCAGTCCTGGAAGCTGATGTCGCAAGCCATGCCAATTAAATCAGATATATCACACCGGAGACTCCTGCCCACTCATAACCGTATCCTGAACCATGAAGATCACCATCCCGTCACACAAGTGGAAACGTCACACAAGTGGAAAGATTCCTTGAGGAATATACCGGGTTGGTCGTTTAGATGTACCACATAGCCTCCATGAGACCAGCTGCATTGGACAGCGGGATGAGAGGCTGGATCTCGACCTTATCCTTGGAAGAACCAGAAGAAGAAGCCGGACGGACCTCAGCCTTGGTCTCCTTCTTGCCGGACGAGACGACAGTCTCGTTGAGGTGAGCACGGGAGCGGTCGGCAGCCAGATGGGCGTAGTAAACGGCCGGGTGCAGGGAGACCGGAGTCGTCGAGCGCACATACTGGTACGAGTGCTCGAAGATGAACGACTGCAACTCCATGCCGCTCCACTCGCCCTCGTTGAGAATGCACTGGTAGTGAATCGGGCGAGCCGTGCCCTTGATGGCGACGTGAGAGCACATGTACCAGTCGAATTCGAACGGATGAGTGCAGCCTGCCTCGACGAGCGTACCAGGAAGAGGATTGCCGTTGCGGTCCTGATAGTTCTTGTCTGGGAAGAAGCGAATGTGGTGACGCTTGCCGGCGATGACGACCGTGAACTTTGGAATGTCCTTGCAGCCGAGCTTGAAGAAGCACTCCTTCATGTCGCGAACCTCTTGCTCGAGGACTGCAGCGTACTGGCCCTCAGAAACGCCGTCGCGGATGTACAAGACGCGCTTGGGAGGGAGTCCACGACCGAGACGCTGCATCCACTTCTTGGCCATGTTGCCGAGGTGCTTGTCGATATTGTCCGTAGTAACCATCTCGACGCGATTGCCGTTGGTGTTGCACTCGGCTAGGTAGCGAGTGAAGGACGAGTCGATCGACATGGTGATGGCTGCAAAGGATGCTGCGCTATCAGAGCCAGCTCCTGGGGCGGGATGAGACACGTCGGCACCGACAACCATGGTGGGGATCGTGTTATGGTTAGGTGCGACCTTGCCAATCACGTCCGATTTGGTGTAGCAGGTAGCTCCGCCATGCTTTGCGTTGACCTAATCTTCGTCAGTATCAACAGAGCGCATTCTGGTGAGTGACTTACCTTCATGCACACGTTTGAGATGTACTGCGGTTGAGCAGTTGCGACATGACGAGACTGCATGACCTGGGAGACAAGGCCATAGCGGCAGTCGCAGGACTTCTTGATACGACGGTAGACATCGACGTTGCGGTCATTGACGATGAACATGAGGAAGGTCGGGCGGGCTTGGAATCTGGATGGGGTTAGCTGTTTGATATAAACATAACGTGAGTTCGACTTACTTGTTGCCAGTTGCGTTGAACACGTCGGCAATCATATCACCTCCACGAGCGAGGTTGCCCTCCATGATGTGTGGCTGTTTGCCGAACTTCGGGTTGATACGGCCGCCATGAGATTCGTAGATCTGAATGAACTTCGTTATGAAGGCGTCGACCTGCGGCTTGTTGAGCGCTCCACGACCACCGATGAAACAGACACCCCAGGATAGAATGTCGCGCTGGTTGGACGAGATGAACTTGCGACCGTCGAGGCGCCAGCGGCCTTGGATGAGGTCCTTGGGCGGAACAGACGCGGTGGGTCCAGTGCCTCCGAACAAGACCTGAGGAACTTAGCATCACCCCATTCATGTGCTTCTAGTAGACTTACCTTCGGTGACGGCAAGAGACGAGCCTTGACGTTGGACGCAGTCTGGGAGACCTTGAGGCCGTAGTGCTTCAGATAGCGATCGTTCTGCCAGTCAAGCAGGCGAACACCATGCTCGACGGCAGTCCAGCGCTGAGCAGGCAACGTAACAGCAAACTTGATCATCTGAGAGGTCTGCTGGTCACTCAACTTGGAGTTGTAACGCTGGTTCGGGTCGATCTGGAGAAACTCGAGTGGCAAGTAGACTGGCCTACCACCAATCTTCTTGGTCATCTTGACAATTGGGACATTGCGCGTAAGGTTCTTGTTGTACTTCGTCCTAAAGTACTCTGCCACGGAAATCTCGCCCACGTCCTTGTCAACAAAGATCGTCTCGTACGGATCCTTGCCGCAAAGCTCGTCAATGGTGAATTGCTGTGGGTTCTTCGGGTTATGTGTAGTCGTGACACCAACACGCTTGAAGCGGGCGAGGTCCTTCCTAAACAACGAACGCTTCCACTCAGTCTTGGCCTTGACAAAGCGAGCCTGGATTGAAGGCAGATCATTGGTATTGAATGCCTGGAGGAGCGCGCGAGCTAGCGGTTGGACGCGCCAGAAAGTACCGTTGGCCACGTCGACGTTCACGGTGAGGGCCTTCTTGTAGTCGTTCGTGAGTGCTGGTCGAAGAGAGGCGAACACTCCCTTGAAGGCCTCAATGCCGCCGCCTAGATCAAAGCGCTGCTCACCGCGCTGGAAAAAGGACTTCTTGATCTGGGTGTAGTTCTGGGACGGTGCCTCGCGCAGCAGGTGATCGAGAAAGTTGATCGAATCAATGACTTCCGGTGAACCAGTCGATGATCCTGCAAGGTAGGCGTCGAGATGACCAAAGTCAATGGTGCGAGTGTACTTGATGTAGATCTTGTGCTTGTTCTCGCGCCCACGAGCGGCGCGGGGCTCCTGTCCGGCGGCCTTGCGAGCCTCGTTCTCCTCTGCATCGAGGTCGATATCAAGGCGAATCTCCTCACGCTCAATGCGCTTTCCAGACCTGAAGCTGTTGGTATCGCAACATTATAAATATACCAGGGTAACTTACCAGGCAAGCTTGTTGCCATCATAGATCCAGAGGTTCTGCGGCTCACCAAGGGCGGACTTGACGGCCTTGGAGGCCCAGATCTTCTTGACCAATTGGCGCTTGGTAGGATCAACCGTCTTACCCCAGCTAACATCGTATTGATGAACAGTCGTGCTAGGAGCTTGGAGGACATTGAAGGTGTTGAGCTTGACTGAGATCTCCTTGCCCTGATTGTTGAACTTCTTGGGACGAGTGACGAAGCCATCAGGAATGGTGAACTGTTCATTCCCAGTCAGTAAGTCGTAAAACCGGTATGGTACGTTCTCAATCGTAATTCGCTTTCCAGGGCGAGGATCACCCGGCCGGTCGGCGGCGGTGGTCATGATTAAGCAGAAAGAAAAAAAAGGAATGGAGTAGATGGACAGGAATTCAAAGAGGAAGAAACAAGAGTGACAGGCAATGTGCAGAATGGTGGGGACAGGCAAGTTTGTAAGGAAAAAGGACCAGGTCTAAAACCGCAGCCACACCAAGACCAGGATATTGAAAGTTGAACGAACGAAGATGGCTGCGCACAATCAAAGGTACGCATGATGATGCATGCATGAAAATGACAATTGTGGAGAAGGCTGAACGTTTGCCGCGGGTAGGCGCAGGAGAACATGACCATGCTTTGAAATAAGACTACAGAAGGGTGTTTGACTTACCCCACGAGCGATATACCAGCCGTGCATACCGAGCATCTCCGAGATATTCTTTAGATCGGTCGCTTTGGAGTAGTCGGCGGGAGCCCGACCCTCTGGAATCTTCGGATCGCGGTTGCCATCGAGGCGCGGGATGGACTTTGGTGTGGAGCGCTGGGTTCCATCTCGACCGGAAGCGGCCTGGGAGTTGGACGAGCCAGTGCCACCCTTCTCGGCGTTGGGACGATTCTTGGGGGGACCAGCCATGATGTTGACCGGGACCGAGACTTGAAGACCTAGAGCTTGTAAGCAGCTGAAATACCACAGTACTGAGAGAATGTGCGATTGTAAGAGGTGGAGTAGACCGCGTAGACGGTCTCTGCTGATCAAAATGAAACAGCAGGAAGAAAGGTTGGGATTGGCGCGGGAGGAAGGAAGAGGCGGAGGGAGAGAAGAAAAGAGGTGGAGAGAGAGAAGAAAAGAGGCAGAGAGAGAAGATAGGCAGTGGAGTTCGAGGTAGTGGAAAAAATTGCGCTTCCAAAATAAACAGTGGCCGGATAACCAGGAAGGAAGGTACGCGTATTGTCTCAACCACCGCAAGACGACTCACCTGAGACTGATACTTTGGCAACAGCAGAACTGACTGCAGTGTATTCTCGGTAGACGAGAGAGGTGTATCTGGGAGGAGCTTGTCGAAGCTGAAGATGGACAGGTGGATTGCAGAAGAGTGGTAGAGAGAAGAAGGTAGGAGGCAGAAGGCAGGAAGGCTGGAGAGGTAGAGAGCTTCCTGGAGGTTGGTGTAGGAAGAAGGAAGAAGCTGAGGTGGGGAAAAGAGGCCTTATAGGATCCCCGGAGGAGAGGCGTAGGTGAAGGTGAGAGGCAGTAAGAGGGCAGGTAGGAAGTGACAGAGCCAGGAAGGCACGCTAGTGTAGGTGGTGGGACGCGTTTTCTGACAGTTGACGCGCTAAGATATATGGTACGCGTGATGGACGCGTTATCATGTGGGTGAGTGAAGGTGCCTTCACTTGGATATGGCTACTGCCTATGGGTCGCCGCAGATGTGAGGGGGAGAAGCATCCATGGGAGAAATGGCATAGGCGGCATCGATATACCAAAACTGTCCACGAATGAGACGGAACCTATTAATCCCACCACTGATAGCATGTCTCAGTGCAAACAGAGATCCTAAGACGTGTACTATCTCGAGCTGGGAATACGGGAACAACCCTCGAATTCCTTGTTTCGCAGTAAGAGTCGTAGCTTCGCCTGGCTGCGCCTAAGTCTACATTGTGTCACGATATAAATGTACATCAACAAAAGGGTATTTGCAGAATTAAAGCTGGCTGATTTTAAGATGCATGTCTCCACTAGGTTAACTCGACGTTGACAATGATCCACTGCCAAGTACGCTTGTCACGGTCACCATTCCTATTTGGCTCACTTAGTGTAGGATGCAAAGTACATAGTTCTCAGAGTTCAGGATTTCCATTATCGATCTGTATTATCTGACTGCCTATGTGAATGATCACGCTCCAGCCATATTGTAGATACGTGCGTGCCACAGCTAATTCGCCTTCCCTGAAATCTGACGGCCGAAGACTGCTGTCGAATTAGAGAAAGGCATCCCGCGGCCCTACTAGTGCACCATGCATAAAAGACAAACGCCGGGCCATGCAATCTGCTGATAGGGAATGCTTTTTCGCTTAGAGACCCATGGCACCCGAGAATTTGCTTGCAAGTCCTCGATAAGAGTTACGCCATGCATACGGTGAGGACATGGTTAGCAAATCCTCGTGACACACTCGAATACGCAAAAAGGAAAAGATGAGAGAAGCACAGCCAGAGGGCTCACTCGAGGCCTGACAAAAGGCCTGAGACATTTCTCACATCTAGTTCAGCGGCCATAGTAACCTCCCTGATGATGAGGAGGATGCTGAGGCGGGTGCTGAAGGTGCTGAGGAGGAGGCGGGGCCCAGTACCCAGCGACTGGCGGTGTGGGGACCGCTCGGTTGACTGGAACTTGCGGCATGGTCCTCGCCTGATCCATGAGGTGTAGCGCCTGGATCACCACGTTCGGGTCGAGACGCGGCAAATCACGGCTGTTTGCTGAAGGCAACACCGAGAGCAAGAAGTTGATCCCGTTGGGGAGGGGCGCCGGTGAACCAGCTGGTACGTTTGATGCGCCTTCCACAGGACGTGCCTGGTTGCGAGCGCGTGCAGCATCAAGACGTCGGCCAGCTGCGCCCTTGAGTGGTGACTCTCCACGCACAAGCTTGCGCGGCTGATTAAGCTCGTTATCGACGTCTTCAAACGGGCGTTTTGGAGAGTTGGTGACGCCGAGAAGTGCCGGAGTAATGCGTGGGGAGTTGAGGACCGGTGAGAGATGCTTAGGTGGCATCTGCGGCTGTAATCCAGTAGGAAAGGGCTCCTCTACCGTTTGCATGATGGCAGGGATCTTTGGCCTCGTCTGCGTCAATGGAGAGATGATCGGGCGGACTTGCGTGGGGTCAAATAAGGGCGACGAGTATCGCTCCGCGAATAGCTGCAACTGCGGATCTTGTGGAAAATACTCGCGCATACGCTTCTCCAACTTGACAATCTGTGTGAGTTCTCCGTATTGTGACTCGTACTGATGAAAGTATTGGAACAAGGCCTTCGATCGCTCCACCAACTCCGGCTTCTGCGTTAACCGACTGACGACCGTCTCAAAGACCGCACGTGCGTCTGTGCATCGTTAGTTACAATGTCTTAGCTGGGGGCTTCAGGTGCTTACTGGTGGCATCGTTCTGTTTGATCAGATGTTTGATATACTCCAGAGCAAAATGCTCATCGTCGGGGAACAACTTCATGCCACGGTCGAAGATCTTAGTGGCGGCAGGATCTTGATAGCATTGGTGTTCAATCAGAGCACTGGTCACGTAGACGTCGCTGACCAGCTTGCCGCGCTTGCGAGCTTGCCCGAAGACGGCTCGAAAGCCAGGAACACCTCCCTGCGGGTCTGGGCGGCCCTTGCCTTGAATACGCCGCATCGTTCTCATCAAAGCGATCCAGACGTAGGATATGGCCTTTTTTAACGTGTTCATTTGTTCCTGAAAACCCTGGGAGATGGCGTTGAGAGCGTCTTCGTGTTGCTTTTGCTTTTGCTTCTTTTCGGCAAGTCCGGCATCGTCTTCTGCTTCATAATCGTCGGATTCACCGTCCTTGCCAAAACCGTCGTCTGCGTACTGCTGCTTCATACGCTGAAGGGTAGTCTCTTCGCGCTTCTTCGTCTGGTTCGCAAGCTCATAGAGTGCATCAAGAACTTTGTCGAACGGCTTCCGAACGGCCTCGCCTTTGCGCAGGCTACCGGCCTCGCCATCCTCAAAGTCTCCGAACAGTTCAATCTGGTTGGCCTTTCGGAAAGCAAGGAGGGAGCTCTCCGGGTTGGCCTCCAGGCCATCGTCGAGAAATTGGTTGCCCTCGGTATCCAGGCCGTTTTGGAGACACCATTCAGCCGCGTCAAACCACAGCTGAGGCCAAAAGCGGAGTGCCATCAAAGCATGCTTGTAGACGTAAACGATGCGCTTCTTGAACAAGGCGGCATCTTTCTCGGCGAGAAACAGCTGATCGCTCTTCTCCCAACCTATCCACTTGTTCCATAGCTGCACCTGCGCCATGTATTCCTCGTACCCTGCAAAGCCTTGTACGGGAGGTAGCTTTGGCAATGTCGTTCGATCAATGCCTCGATAGAACTGATCGAGTTGTCGATGAGCGGCTTGCGCGGTGATGTAGAAAGGCGAGCGATCCTGGAGAGCTTTGGGTCCCTTGAAAATATTAGCACAATGCGTAAATATCGTAAATCGCTCATACGTACCGTTATCTTGTTTAGGCCCCGCTCAAATTTGTCGTACTCTCGCCAAATCTCCATTATGGCAGGCGTGGGGACTGCAGTCGCCCGCTGGTAAGCCTTGCGTAGCATATCCATCTTCTGCTGGTCGGCCCAAGTGTTGCCCCCGACGGTGCCTGGTGCACTCTTGACAAACTGGATATAGTCTAGCCAGATTTGCCCGGCGCCGTAGTCGATACCAACGTGATCTAGTGTGAACTCGTACACTTGCATGATAGTCCTCCGGGCATTGCCAGTCTCGTCAGTGGTGAGGTTGTTCCGACGGCGGATATAGTCGAGGTATGTCTTCCAGAGGGTGACGTGCGGGCACAGTACCAGGCAGGTGTTTAGCAGTTTCTCGACGTTGGTGAACTCGCCCAACTCTGATTCCATGTTGATGTAGGCCGCCCATTGGTCAGCCTGGATTGCCGTTAGCAAGTGAAAGGAAAACAATCGAAGACGATACTTACAGCTCCAGGAAAGACTTTGAAGAAACGTTCGTAAACGGCTCGGGCCTCGTCGATCTTGTGGCGCCTGCGATGTTCTTCAATTAATCCAAGCCATGCTTCAACGTCACCGCGCGGGTCTTCTGCAATCCTGTCCTCAAAGATGCCAACTTTGTCCTGTGGAAGACGCGTCTGCATTTGAGGAACTGAAGTAAGAGTGGAAGTAGCTGTCTGAGCATTTGGGGCTTGGGTGCCTCCATTGTACAAGGAAGGAGCAAGGGCAGCAGTAGCGTCATCTGTGGCAGTACTGGGAGGAGGGACACCTGCAAAACCCAGAATTGGGGTGCTTGAAATTTCAACTTTGTTCGTTTCAACTTTGTTCGTAATGTTATTGTTCGGGGAACGCGAGATAGAACGCGGAGGAGAGATGGCGGCACCCTCAGGATTCAGCAAAGCTGATCCCGGCACGACGGCCCGCCCATTGTCATTCTCATCCTCATCTTCAGATTCATCTATAAATCCTCCTTTAGTACGTGGCTGTTTGAGAGCCGCGGAGCCGGATTCGGCTGGCTGGGGTTTGATGGATTTTGAGGCTGACTCGGCGTTGTTGACGATTTCTGGGGTTGGCTGGGGGTTGATGATTTTCAACTCGTCGGTTGGAGTTTCTTGTGGCTCACCCATGGTTGCTGATCCCAGCGAGGAGGTCGGAGATGACGGGGCTTTGAAAGTGCCAACTCCGTGTTCTGGTGTGATTTCGTTGAAAGCGTTCGGCGGAGTAGGGGCTTGCTCGTCGCCGTTGACTGGTGTCGTGTGCTCCGAGGGAGCCATCGCGAGGTGGCCGGCAAGATCGGACTCCTTCTGCGCCTGGAGGAATGCACCAAGCTCGGGGTCGTCCATGTCTGCCGTGGCCGAGACAGGCGGGCGGGAACGCTGCGGGCGACGGTTAGCCGTGCCGCGAAAAGATGGATTGGAGGCCGGCCGGCCTGCCTCACAAAAGTCTGGAGATGTGCCAAAGGAGGAGACAATGCGCGGGCTGCTGGTCTGCTTGTTTGCCTGTCTGTGCTGTTCGCGCGAGCGTCAGGTGCGCGAGGTGCGCGAGGAGACGAGGGCGCGGGTGAGTCGAGGTTGGTGTGGGTGTTTCTTTGATGGAGCGCGCATTGATTGTGACAATGATATGGAGTCGCGGTCGAAGCCGAGAAAATGCCGGCTTGGCATTGGTCCGTGCTCTCAACCTCCGACTGCAGCCTCGGGCACAGCGGCCGATGTCGTGGACGCGAGCGATTCACCCGTGGACGCCTCACCCTCACCCTCGCCGAATTGAGGTTCTTCACGGCAGCCGTCCGATGCGCGCTTAATTGTTGGCTAGATCTTGGATCTGGTTATTGAGGAAGACTCAGCAGAGGCCCCCACCACCACCACCGAAACGAGAACAGGCACCAAGTCCACCACCGTCTTCAGACGTCCACAGCTCAATGAACCCACACATTTCACTACCGCGACCTACGGGCGGCCCATCCAACTTTGGCGGAACTACGCCCTCCAGCCGGAATGAAGGCATCCGCATGCCGCGCTTCTTCAAGCGCCTGTTCAAGTTCCCACAGATGGACTTTGAGATGGCCATATGGGAGATGACGAGCCTGATAATAGCGCCCAAGAAGGTCTTTAGGTCAATATACTACCATAAACGTGCGTCTTCCACCTGTCCGGTCTCGTCTCCATAGCCAGAGAACTGACTTCGAGTTGCTTTATTCGACGACTAACACATCTGTCTACAGAAACCAAAAACACATGGCACCGCCCCGACCCTTCCTTTACATACCTCCTCTCCCTGTTCCTCTTTCTGACATCCATCGCCTGGGGCGCCGCTTACGCCGATGGCTTCGGTCCCACGCTGCACGTCACCCTCGCTTTCATCTTCCTGCACTTCGTCGTGCTCTCCCTCGTTATCGCGACGATATGTTACCTCATAGTGGGGCGTCTCCTTGGTCCAGGTGTGAAAGGCCTCCCAGGCCGAAGAAGACAAGGCCTGTTCAACATGGAAGCGGGCGAAGGGGGTAATGAGCTCGAATTCGGATATTGCTGGGACGTTGCAATACGGGCCTTTGTGCCCATATGGGTATTCTTATACGTGGTACAATTCCTGCTAATGCCAGTTGTGGCAAGCCGCTATTGGTACGTAACCTGCTCCCACATATGCGAGACTGGGACTGACACTCTCACAGGCTGTCCCTACTAATCGGCAACTCCCTCTACCTTCTCGCCCTCAACTACTACTTCATAATCACCTTCCTCGGATACAATGCCCTACCCTTCCTCCACCATACCGAGCTCCTGCTCGCTCCGATCGCCGTCTGCACCATCCTCTGGTTTGCCAGTCTCTTCGGTCTCAACCTGCCGAAACATCTCGCACCTGTACTCTGGGCCGGCGCGAAGCTAAGAAAGCATGTATGAGCATCTGGCATACTCGTACTCAAGTACTCGGAACACTGTAAATATCAAGCTTGTATGGCGTAGGTTACTGTAGCATTTTTAGCGAACAAGGCGCACCATCAATTGATTCGAGAGCTACTCTCCTTCTACTGCATCCT
The DNA here is from genome assembly GCA_010093805.1 of Polyplosphaeria fusca. Classification (NCBI taxonomy): domain Eukaryota; kingdom Fungi; phylum Ascomycota; class Dothideomycetes; order Pleosporales; family Tetraplosphaeriaceae; genus Polyplosphaeria; species Polyplosphaeria fusca. The sequence goes on from ML996217.1 coordinate 33,727, forward strand.
CTTCCCTCGTAGCCTCGCAGATCGCAGATAAGCGCTGAAGCACACTGCACTGTATCCCAGCGTCCTCCAGCGCACTCCAGCCCCGTCATCTTGAAAAGCAACCAGCCCATCGCCACCTCAAGCGGTATCTCCGTCCTCGCCACGTCTTCACCGCAACACATCTATTTTGAGCATGCGCTGCGCTACACATGTACGTCGTCGAACGCGACGCCCTGCATGCGTCTGACTAAACATGACACGCGACACGAGCTGGACCAGCGAAAGATGCACAAGGTATCCCAAATAGATGGTTATTGGCAAATATCGATTCTGTATGTTATATTGCGAGTCGTGTAACCATGGCGGATATTGAATCCGCGAGGGAAGGAGCCGTTGAGACTAGATTAGTCCATTGAGTACGCATTTGGAAGTGTACGGTGTACAGTTATTCTACAATAGGTATCGAGTCTTTATCTAGCAATACACGTCCCTCAGCCGAAGCCAAAAGATCGAAGAAATGAGAGAACAGAGCGCGTCTTTGGCTGTCCCCAGAAACCCGCCCGTGGACCGACCTTCTTCAACGCCAATGCGATTGTATATTACATTTCTAACCCATCTTCCCATTGCAAAATCTGATAAAGAGTATGAGTGTGGAGAAATATCTTACAGGGACCGCGGCACCCTGGTCTCATCATAACACTGGATTTTATCTCCCGCAGCAAAGTCCTCCCACCCCTGGAACGAAATGCCGCATTCCGTGTCCTTGCGCATTTCCTGTACGTCCTTTTTGACGTTCTTCAAGCTGGAGAGCACGCCTGGGGCTTGTTAGTACATGATGGTGTTCACGAGAGTGGGGGAGACGTACCGTCAAAAATTACTTCATTCTTCCGCAGCACGCGCACCTTGGATCCCTTTGTGACTACGCCGTTCCTGACCTTGCTCCCTGCTACTCTCATCTTCTTCTTGCCCCCCAGCCCGATTTCGAAGATGGCCGAGACCTGGGCTTCGCCAGTGACGCGCTGGGTGATTGTGGGAGGAAGCTTCGCGCTCAGAAACGTCTTTAGGCTTTCGACAGCGCGATATATAATATTCTCGTTGAAAATCTTGACACCCTTCTCTTCGGCCAAAGCGGTGATGTTGGGCGAGACGGCCGTGTTGAAGTTGACAATGTGCCCGCCAGCGTCCGCGGCATGTTGTACGTCGAACTCCGAGGGCGAACCGACGCCGTATCGCAGGATGCGGGTGCCGACTTCGTTGTTGCCGATGGAGGTAACACAGTCAATCACGGCTTCTACGGAGCCTGAAACGTCGCCCTTGACAATGAAGCTCACAATGTCGGGACCGGATTCTTTCTTTGCACTTTTCTCAGCGACCTCGCCATTCCTAATAGCTTCAGCATCAGCATCCTGGGCTTCGCGGCGCTGGGTCTCGAGGCGACGAGACTCGTTAATGGCTTCCATATCCTTGGCCATCTGTTCGCGCTCGACTTTCTTGATGCGGATTTCGGAAACTTGCGCAGCGTGTTGTTCGTCTTTGGCCTGGAGGGCTTGGTCACCGGCAATGGGTTGTTCGCGCCAGCCATCAACTTCAACAGGCAGACCAGGGCCAACAGCCTCAACTATTTCGCCTGCATCGTTGCGCATAGAACGAACGCGTGTCCAGGTAGTACCGGCGACTAGGATGTCGCCTGGCTTGAGTGTACCACTGCGTACAAGCACGGTAGCAACTTTGCCAGACTTTTTGGTGCTGCTTTCGAGCACCCAGCCCTCGACCTTTGCGTTTGGATCAGCACGTTGGTCCAGGGCCTCAGACACCAACCTGATGGCGTCTCTCAGATCATCGACGCCTTCGCCTGTCTTGCCGCTCAGGCACACGCTCGTCACATCGCCCCCAATGGTGTCGACATTGAGACCGTGACGGCTCAGATCTGAATGGACGCGCTTAATGTCCGCCGCCATCTTGTCGATTTTGTTAATTGCAACGATAATCTCGGCGTGGGCGGCTTTGGCATGTTTGATGGCCTCGACAGTCTGGGGCATGACTGAATCATCAGCAGCCACCACCAGAACCACGATATCCGTTACAATTGCTCCTCGCGCTCGCATCGTTTGGAATGCAGCGTGGCCTGGTGTGTCAAGGAAGGTGATCTCCGTTCCATAGGGGAACGTGACGGTAAAGGCACCAATGTGTTGAGTGATGCCACCGAACTCGCCGGCAGCTACATTGGTTTTACGTATGTAGTCGAGAATGGTCGTCTTGCCGTGGTCGACATGGCCCATGATGGTGACAACTGGGGTCCGGTGGGGCAATTCATCGTAGGCTTCGACAGGGATCGGCTCAGCGGCGTAGAGATCACCATCGTCACCCTTGAGGGCGATGGGCTCGAAGTTGTATTCCTGAGCAATGAGGCCAGCGTCCTCAGCATTCAAAATGTGATCATATTGCACGTCCTGGAACCCGAGCTCTTCCAACCTCTTTGTAAAGTCGTCCACACGAAGTCGAAGCATCGAAGCCAGGTGTGCAACGCTAATGTACTCGGGCAGCCATATTGGTGTGGGCTTAGCCTTCTCTAGCTGCGCCCTCTTTCGCGCCTCTTTTCGCTGTCGTTTTCGCTCAACCCTGCTCACATTGTCCTCTTCATCCTCCTCCTCCTCGTGGTTTCGCATCATTCTGCGTTGGGGTTTCCTCTCGGAGGAGTCCCAGGATCGCCTCGCGGGCTCGTTGTAACGGTCGCGCTGTTTTTCAGATTCGTCATCCAAGAATCGAGATCTTCTGTGGTCTGCAGCCCTGATAATCCGACGCCCGGTTTCCGACCAGGATATTGGCTCCTCGTTTGCGGGTCGCTTTCTGAGATGCATACCAATCCCTGAATTGTATGCATTTGCCGCAGTGTCTCTCGCTGCGTGCTCGTCCGGTAAGACTTGCCGCATAGCGGCAGGCTTGGAGGGGCATTCGTAACTCTGATGACTCCAATCTCCGCAGTGGACGCATTTGAGTTTTTTTTTTGGCTCCCCAGATAACCTAGTATACTGAGGGGGGTTGCTCTGCTTAGCCTGCTTTGAAGCACCTGACAACAGACGATCTAGCTCGGCCTGATCCAGCAAGCGACGGGGTGGAGGCGATGTTGGCGTAGTACGCGCAGGCTCCGCGAATGCGTCCAGCCCCCCAGCGCGAGATTCACTCTTCCTTCTAAGATTTCCCATGGAGCCCCATTCCGGATTTTCAATTGTGGGAGGTCGTGCATTCAGATTGGCACGGAACCTTGGGCGGGATTCGACGTTGCCATCTTGAGCGGGCCGTGGTTTCACCGGGGCTCCATAGGATTGCTGCCTCGACTGTATAGGTGCTCGTTTTCGTTCAAACGAGGACATGCGGGGCGGTTGCGGCTGAGGGGGCAGTGGAGAGCGCGAGGACTGCGTGGCTGCCCTCAGGTGCTCGCGCATCCTCTCTGCCGCCGTCTTGGGAGGGCGAGGAGCTGTAGCTTTGTGTTTCTCCTCGTCGTACACCTGGCCATCAGCCGAGTATTGACGCTTCTGACCGTATAACAGCAGCGAAGGTGATGGCGCATCGACGGCTCCCCGGCGAGTAGCGCAGAAGACGCACACATGGCGGGTCGAGGATATCTGAATGAAGCATTAGCCAGCGGCAGCAATTGATGCACGTCGGCGTACCCGGAGCACTTGCGGCTTGCGCATGGTGCATGTGGTTGTTGAGGATGTCCTGGGCTTCCAAAAAGTCTTGACGAGCGCGACGAGACATGCCATTCGAGAAACGTGCTAGCACCGCCACAGATCTCCAGCCACACACTCCAGCCACATCTGTGCCACTCTCCAGCTCGCAGCTCGCCCGACCCATCTCACGCGCATCTGCGCGTCATCCGCCAGCTGACAATGCTCGCAAGCTATGGTATATTTAGTAAACAGGCTCCCATCGTTTGCCGCTTCCGGCCTCTCATAAACTGTCAGTGTAGTCACTCATCGACGCGGACAGGCGGTAAACACTATTTGTTCTTAAAATGTCCCTCCGCGAGTATTGCCCCGATTCAAGCCCACGCTTCTCCGGGTGAAACATAAAGGAAGCCCCAGAGTCTCGATACGGATACCATCTCCTGCATCACACAATTCAGAAACGACATTTGTCTCGAGAGCTGTTATTTTCGTCATGGATACCAAGCCCATGTAAGTGAGGAAGGAGCACCGAGTCTGCAACCCGACGCGCCGTCGTTGCAAGTCTTCAGCATGACTCTCGACAATCAATATAGCAGCTAGGAACAACAATAGTGAATTGATATGTGCTAACCCCTTTGTCTCCATCACAGACCCGGATTCCTTCTACTGCCCAAGGAGCTTCGACAGCGAATCTACTCGTATCTTCTTGACCCATGGTCCGAAGCTATCGAAGGCGTTACAGCTATCAACTATACTCTCAGGTGGCAATACCTCGAGAACGCATCCACTTCGACATTTCTTCCATACCAACTTGATCGGTGCCGATGCCCCAAGGTCGAGGGCATCCATATTTATACTCGATACCTATGCAACGGACCCGAGGTGAGATTCGCTTCAAAAAGAAAGAATACTTGGGTTCTACAAAAGCCGGGCGTGCAATTCAATATTCTCCGGCCTGCGTCCCAACGTGAGCTACGCCAAAGGCCCGCAGCTTCCATATTGCGGGTTAACAAGCTCGTCTACGAAGAAGCTGTATCCTATTTGTACCAGGGACGAAGCTTCTTGTTTCTGACGGGACCGTCGCCTCGCGGCAGATATCAGGCATACGCCACGCTCCAGTGGCTTAATCAGCGAAGCAAGCTGGCGAGATCTCACATCAAATCTTTGACCCTGATATGTCAGAGTTTTGAAGAGGACTGCCGAGATGCTGATGCATCGAGGTCATTCGCTAGCTTGTCACATTTCATCCTCTCAGATCTCCCCAATTTCCAACATCTGCAAATGATTGGTTGGGACGTCAACCTGCCTCTAGACCCTTTTTGCATGCTGCTTCGCAAGGAATACCATATCGATATTGTTGTGAAGTCAGCCATGCGGGATGCCGGTATACGAATAGCTGAGGCTGCTCAACGTTTGGGGCCTTTCGAGACCAAGGATCACGATTGGACGGCTGAAGATGTTGAACAGTTGCTAAAGGACACAGTTCAAGATAGAATGTTTCAAGCAGCCACTACCGATGGGGAATGATCACACTCGAACTCCTTCACTCCAGAGCTTTCACATCATACCGTCACTATTGCTAGATTTTGTATCCACGAACGCGGAGATGTTACAAAGGTCATTCGCTGATTCACAGCGCATCACTGACTCACAGCGCGCCACGAATACTACTCACTACGATAGACTATTGCCTTCCTTTTCTATCGCTTTCTTCAACTTTATATCAACCTTCCTCAAACTCTGAATGAAGCTATGGCGAAACCCGACTCCATAATCGTGCCAGACACAAAGGCCAACCAGTGAGTATCTCTTCAAGTTATTGCCACAATTTCCTGATAATTGCAGGTATAACGGCTCCATGATCAGCATCATCGTCGGCGATGGAGAAACGCAAGAAACGTTCACTCTACACGAGTTCCACATCAGCTCTTACAGTGCCTTCTTTCGCTGCGCTTTCCGAGGGGACTTTGTCGAAGCCCATGAGAAGCTGATACGACTTCCCACAGAATCCCCAACAGTATTTCGCCTGTACCTGGACTTTATCTTCTCGGGAAAGCTTCCCGTTGAGCCACCTGCTAGCTCCGACACCATTCATGACATCAATATCCAGAAAGACACCATCTTTCGGCGTCTGTGCCCACTCTATATTCTTTGCGACATGCTCCAGGACACCAAGGCCAAGAACGCAATTGTAGACGCCGTAATCCAGACGTCTAACGCAAGTGAACCCGACTACTGGGTTCCTAATCCTGATGACATGACGGTTCTGTTCGAAAATATTGGACCATGCCCGCTGAGGACTTTGGTGGTGGACATGTGGAGCCACTTGTGCATGGATGCGCAGAATTGGATGGGTGATGATGCGGGGGTATTCCATCATCAGTTCCTTTTCGAAGTGTGCAAAAGGATCATTGTGAAGGGTAATCGAGGTCGCCCGTCATATCTATACAAGGTCGCGCATGGGTATTACTTCGAAAAACCTGACGAGACGACGCGGTAGGGCTGCGTCCCAGCGAGGCAATGTGAGTTTGAGAGCCATGACTGCGCGTCGTGGTGATTGTTCCTAGACTGCCACTAGAAAATCACCGGCTTCTTAATTTCGCATCTGCTCTATAAACACGATTTTGCATGGTGCATGGGTACTTCAACTGACAGGAACTCTCGATTGAGGAGTAAGGCGAGCAATATTTTCAATTCGAGAAACTTTGTACGTCAAGGTGCGCATTCACAATATAGAGTAGTATTACATGAAACACTGGTGTGTTGAGGCATTTCGAAAGACCTCGGTAGCTAAATGTAATCAGCTTACTTCCCCACTCGAACATCAACCCTATTCCTCACGTCCAGGTCCAGACGAACAATCATTTCCCAACCTTCTCTCTGTCACAACTTCCGGTCGATCCATGTAACTCAAGCTCATCCAAACGCCATCTCAAGCCCCTGCTACCCTTCGCAACCATGACGAAGCTCAAAGACCACCACCACGACATCACCTCCATCAAATCCCTCATCCAAGCCTTCTTCGACGCCATCAACGCCGCCGACACGCACGCCCTCGCATCGCACTTCTTCCCCTCCGCCAACCTCACCATCCTCCGACAAGACCCGCCCCTCCCCCCTTCCCCAACACACTACCCCGCCTACGCATCCCTGGCCCCCATCCCAACAACCCCCTCCCCCCACTCCATCTCCACCCCCGAAGAAAAACTCTCCGTCGTGATCCGCACCTCGATCGAGAACTTCATAGCCCTCATCGAGGAAGGCAAGAAGCGCCGCGAGGGTAAACCCGGACCCTCGCTCTTCGAGAAACCGGACCTGGATGCCACGGATGTGAAGATTGATGGGCTGTTTGCGAGCGCTTGGAGCCCGTTTAGTGTCACGTTTGATGGCGTGTTGCATCATTATGGGGTCATGGTGTATTCGCTTGGGAAGGGGGAGGATGGGGAGGAAGAGCGGAGGTGGAGGATCGAGGGGCTGACGCAGAATTATAGGAGGACGCCGGGGTGGGGGGAGAGTAGTGGCGCTGTGTTGTGAGGGGGGTTGTTGGGGGGGATGTTGAGGATGAGGTGAGAAGTAGAGGATTTGCTTGCTGCTGTCGTGGATGCTTGAGTATGTGCATTACCTTTAATGACTTCAGCCAAAGTACAAAATGATGACGACTCACGACGAAAGTCAGAAGTGCTTCTTTATATACTCCAATTGATATCGTGCAGTACACTGAATTATTCGGGAAGGCGTTTCGTAAGGGATGGAGAGAAGGCGACACACATTCTATCGAACTATCCAGGGTCACAACACTTGAAGAGCTCAGGGGTACGCAAACATTGTACACACTGATAAAAACTCAAAGCTATCATTGATTGTTCAGGTAATTCACTGGTGAGTATATAAACCTTATAATCAACCCTCTTTATCGGCACAGCGCTCAGGAGTCAGGACTTTGACCCGTTTCCAATTCTCGAAGTCCCACTACGAGACTGTACCGATATGGACGGTGGAAATCCCATGGAACCTTATATCAGCCTTTCCGGCAATCCCTCCCTTGATGCCCAAAGCTCAACCATGCACAATGCATCTGCTAACGATTCCTCCAGCCTAATCACAATTAGCGTGGGAGCAAAGGATTCTCCACAGTACCTCCTCTTACCAGAGCAAGTTGTCCGCTGCTCCGACTTTTTCGTCCGAGGTCTCCGTAACGATTGGCTCGAAACCACCACCCGAGTCTTCCACTTCTCCGAAGAATCCCTCGAGACAATAGACGCGTATTTCCGCTTCCTCCGACTCGACAACACCCCCTTTTGCGAGCATCTCGCGAACCCAGCTCTCAAGCACCAGTACGCCACGGAAATGATCAACGTCTACGTCTTCGCAGATATGATCCTCGATGACGACGTCAAAGAAACCGTCAGCTACCTCCTCCTGCGCTGGGTGCGAAACGAGTCCACAGACACGCTGTTCCACACCGTGAACGCATTGTTCGACCTCCCTTTCCACCACGAGCTGCACGATTGGCTCGCCACGCTCTACTGGAAACGAAGCAGGATTGAATGGCAGCCGCATATGCAGAACTGGACGCCGGCGTTGCTGAGCTATATGCAGGAAATTAGCACTGAGTACGCAGAAACCTCGTCAAATGATCGCGCCAATTCTACAAAGGAGCGAGCGCAGGGGTTTTTGAAGTGGTGGGTCATCCAGAAGTTTGCGGGAGCTCCTTTGAAATTTCGAGAGTGCAAGGAATGCGGGCGAGTTCATTGTTGAAAGGGAGCGGGAGTGGGAGGTTATGGAGGGGCTGGAGGGGAGTCGAGAGAAGGTTCTTTGACTTTTCGAAGACTTCTTCATTGGCTTGGACATGAATGCCAGGGCTGCTAGCAAGAAGGAGGTGTTAGCTTCCGCTTATGGCAGGTCTACTTCAGATAGCTATTACTTACATTGAGGCATGCGATTCTTAGCGGCCGCTTGACTTCATGCTTTCTGATTATTGCAGTACCTCCTTCAAATTTTGTGCATGTCTCAATCTTTTTCTTATGTATTGAAAAGCATTTCTTTGTTCTTACTCTGGTCCTACTCCGCCCTTGCAGTCTTGATTTGATTCAATTACTCGCGAGTCTTTGCTTTACCTATAGCTTTGACTTCCTCTGTGCGCTTGTTTTCCTTGTATCTCTTCAATATCGGAGTACAATGAATCTCATAAGCGTTCATTCTTTCCAGTTAGCTTGCCATTGAACTGATGCTCTTAACCTTTCGTCAAGGCAGAGTAATGCTACGAACTTCGATGTTTGCTCGTAAATTGTGTGATGGATTAGCGAAAGTAGATACAAGAACCAAACCAAGCTCAGTGAGAACGTTATTGAGCTGCGGACAAGCGCTCAAGGTCAAACTTATACATCCACCACCTGCGAGATTCGTCCAATACGCCAATAACATTCTTTGCGAGAGCTACCCGCCCGTTCCTGTGTCGGAATTCTGTTGGTATCCACACCAGATTCTCTGATTTGTAGCTTATCCACCACCCTGTGCATGCCAAGTCACGGTACTGTGCCCGTGGAAGACCTACATCAGACTGAGTTTGATCAGTGGCTAGCGAAGATGCGTGGATATCAATGAGTCCATGATTGGTGTGGAGATATAAGGCTGTAATGTCGAAAAACATCGAGGATATTTGCTCATCGCATTGAAATGTATGGAGGTTCTGGCCATTGTTCATATCCCATACCTGGACTACACACGCAGTCGTTGCCGAGGCAAGTAGTCTTGAGGTTTTGGAATATGCCAACGAGGCAATTTTGACACGGGGAACCGCGGGCGGAACTTCGAGCTCGAATATGCTTTCACCATTTCTCGTATCCCAAATCTCAATTGTGGAATCGCCTGATACCACTGCTAGCTGCGTTGAGTCATGGGATAAGGCAATAAAGTTTCCCAAATTGTAGCTCTGCCCGTGAGATTTTTTGAAGATCCTGAGACAATCACCGGTATTCATGTCCCAAATCATGCAACTACGGTCGCCGGATGCTGATGCCAGCGTTGAATCAAGGGAGAAGGCGATTGAGATAATTGAACCTCCGTGTCTGGGAAATTTCTGGAGACATTCGCCACTGCCTAAATCCCAAAGCTGTAAGGTTCCGTCGGCTGAGGCTGCAGCAAGTTGTTTTGAGTCGTGAGAGATGGCAAATAGATGGAAGTAACTTGGGTAAGACTGAAGTGTATGTCGACATTTGACATTTTGAACACCCCATACCTCCAGTTTTGAGTCCTCTTTTAATAACACGAGCTGCGTTGCGTCATAAGATACGGCCATTGACATCGTATTATCCTGGCTGCTGTAGACCATGTCGTCGTCATGCCTTTGTGAAACCTTGCCACTTTGACACAGATCCCATATCTTCAGTGTTCTATCGTCCGATGCTGAAGCGAGGTGCTTAGAGTCACCTGAGAAAGACAGTGACGTAATAGTATCTTGATGACCCTTGAAGATCTGGAGACATTCGCCGCTATCTGTGTCCCATATTTTCACTGTTGATTCAGTTGAACCTGATTCAGTCGATCCTGATGCAAGCCTCTTCAAGTCGTGAGATAAAGCAAAGGAGGAGGCGTGATGATTGAATTTTTTCAAGCGTTCACCACTGTTCCCGTCCCATATAGTGATACTATCACGCGATGTTGAGATAATCCATGTGAGATTTTTAAAGAAGGCGGCTTGTCCGACGTAGCCATCTAATTTGAGCGTCCTGAGGCACATGCCACTATCCGCATCCCATATGTTGACTGACCCAGATGTTGATACAGAGGCTAGCCGCTTTGAGTCGCAAGAATAGGCCACTGATACAACACCGTTGTAGTAAGCGTTGCGACTTTCTGATAACTGTAGGTATTTGCCCTTGCTCACGTCCCAGATACCTAGCTCAGGACCCCAAGTTGATGCTAGCTGCGCTGTGTTGGGAGAGAATTCAATGCGATTATCGCATCCCATATAGTGATATTTAGGCGGACCTGGCAATGCGTGTACGAGCAGGCACTTGCCATCGATTACATCCCATATATGGACTGTACCATTCTGCGATACTGCTGCGACTCGCTTTGAGTGGTGTGAGATTGCGATTGAGTGGATATGGTTATTGACCTCAAAAGTTTGCAGGCACTGGCCACTAATAGCATCCCAAATTTTGACTTCGTTGTACGAATTTGATGCTAGTTTTGAGTCGCGAGAGGAGACAACTGATTTGACGCCGCCAGTGTGGCCTTCGAGTGTTTGTAGACAAGCGTCCCAATCATCTCGCATATCAGGCAAGACTGTGACCCAATCTGGCGCCTCTTGATTGAAAAGACGTCGTATCAGACTCTGACTTGGACTGAATAGGAGTGCAGATGCATATGTCTGTAGAGGAAAACTCTCTATCGGCACCTTGTGATATAAGATGAAGCGATACGCATCGTAGACAAGCTTATTTGATGCGAATGTGTTTGTTCCAGCCTAATTCTGTTAGCTAACCTGCACAAAGCAATTGTCAGCACAAAAGTACCTGAACCAAATCTCTCAATTTTGCCATTGACGCCACACCGCTCGATATACATCGACAAAGGCTAAGAGCTTCTAGCCAATACAAATACCTAGTACTTAGAAAGACATCGATGGTTACTTCTTCCCGAAGATGCTGCTGGGCGTTGGTGGTAAGATCAAGATTGCAGTCATGTAAATGATCGACCCAGTAGATGCAAGAGTAGCGCAACGATGCTAGTGGATCAGGCTCTGGCTGTTGAACCTGATCGATTGGATACCCCAAGGCGCCCAACCCGTATATGTCTCGTCGTAGCGTGCTAGACATTGCGAGTAGCGATCTAGAGAATATTGCGTAGTGAACGGCTTCGCTTCCGGAAGGGAATACTATATGAATCGCCTCCTTGAGAAGAAAGTCCTTTGCAGACTGGTGCACAAAGTAGATTATGCCGTCTCGGATGGTCAGGAGTGAGCCGCAGAAGCTGACGACCTCTTGTATTGCTTCCAAGTCGTCAGTCATGTCGTCGAGCTCCTCAACAAGCGCAGTAAGCTCTAATAGTGAGATAGGCCGGTACACAATAGTGACTATTGCAAGTACACGCCCGCAGAGGTCAGCATCTGAACTGGACATAATGTGCTGTAGCATCCGCTCGTAGAGAGCCTTGAGTCCGGGAAGAAAAGCCTTCAGCTTTGTGACGATGTTGACCCGCGATATCTTTTCTAGGTTTTGACAGACCAAGGCTACCCAGAGGAAGGTGTCGTTCGCGTTGGCGTAAAGATAGTCTAACACGGTGTCTCTTATCTGATCGCTGTACTTCTTCGTTTTCGCCAGCAGCGACACCTTATGCCGGACATAGGACCGGACAGCGACAGATACAAAGTCCGCGTTCAGCTCGAGGCTGAGTCTGACCTTGTCTCCCGCTTGCTCGAGACGTTCCTCAATATCAGGCCAGTTGCGGCTTGACATGATCCACTTGACGCGTGACGACACGGAAGAAGTTTGGACAATGAAATCCAGCAGTTTTGGCAGGTCTGTAACGCATTCGTCAAGTGCGTCGATGACGAGATATACGCTCTTTAGGCTTGGGTCTTGCACGACATTTGTAAAAATCTCGGACAAGGCAACCCAGGCATTGGCATCTTCGAAGAGCGCTTTTCCTGCGCGATCATACTTCTTCCGTACGTGTGCGACAAGTGATGGTTGTTGATAGACGAGCAGATATATTAGGCCTCGTAGTACAGCTGTGGCGTCGTTGATGCGCGAATCCGTGGCCTGACAGAAGAAGTAGGATAGTATAGCTGTCTTAGCCATCGACTTCTCCAGCTCCTTGATGATGCCGCAGAGCAGCATGGTTTTGCCTTTGCCAGGGTCGCCCTTGATCCACAGCAGACGGCTCTGCCGGTTATCCCTCCATCGCTGAAAGTCGGGGTTTTCGAGGATCCAATGATAACAGTCTTCCAGTAGTCCTCCCTTGGTCTCCTCAATACGCGCTTTGTCGCGCCGTGGATCCGTGAGGTGTAAGTCTTGCGTACACTTCTCTAGCTTGCCAATCTCGTCCTGGAGTCTCTTGAAAGCTGCTCCTATACCCTCACCGTAGATGGGAGGTATATAGACACCGAAAATTCCTAACAAAGAGTATGCCTTGTCTTCTTCAAGCTTAGACTGGCGATGCTCAATCCATGACAAGCGATCGTTAACGCTAAATTGTGATAATAGTTCTCCTCGAAGCGCTGCGTCTGGAATGGCGGTGATCTCATGTATCTGTTGCCCTAGCGAATATTTATCACCAAGTCGCTTACCCTGGTGAGAAAAGAACTGGATTGACGGGGACGCAAGAAGCTCTTGAAGCGTCCAAGCGCGCGTGAACCATCGGCTTTCGCGAAAGGCAGGTTCCCACTCGCAGGTATCGCTATTTGCCTTCCGCTTAGCTGTCGAGACATCCGACAGATAGACATAGCATCGATCTGCGTTCCGATACCAGTTGTACATGGAATTGATCGAGTAGCTCATCTCGGCCTTGTTTGCCTTGTTGATACAGCAAGTGTCGATCCAGAAGTGGTCCAAGCCGTCTTGTCGAGCTTTCTCTGCGCAGAAACGAATCTTCTCGTAGCCAGGCTTATTTGTATACGCGCCAATGCTAGATTTTAAATCATCGAAAGTGACCTCATCGTCGTCCGCTCCCCACGTATGTGAGAGGATGGCATACGGGGGAATTGCCTCTTCGCTCGTGAATGTTTCCGTGAGATGATATCCGCCAGCATCGCTCCGTTGCAAGAGGCGCATCCTTTCGGATCGACTTGAGCAGGATGAAGCAGAACGTATAGGTCTTGATATCGGCCGATCGTGGCAGCCTACCTAGCCAAAGATGCGGGCATAGCAACTCGGCTGTCCGATGGAATTAAGCCTAGCTACGAGATTAGTATATGCATAGGAACTCTACAAGAATAATGATACCTAAGGACTGTATTGCGAGTCATTGTTTTGTGAGGTGCAGTTCGTGGATATCGCCGAGCTCTAAATAACTTTTGGCCCTGGAGCCCCGCCATGCGCTAAGACACATCGAGTAATCGCCTATTCAGAGTGGCTAGCTACTCAGCCTCAGTGCTACTGATGCCTCCCATCATGAAAATAGGTGCGTAGAGCTTAATTCGATTGCAATCGACGTATTTGTGATTCCTCTCATATCGAAAGGCATCCCCAGAGTCTCCTGACTCTCATCACGAACAAAGTGACACCACTTATACCCTCCCACGCCCAACACGCACTCAAGCAAAGCAGGACTCTTACTAGACAACGCCGAATCCATTAAAAATCCCCCAATAAAGCTTAACTACCAGTCAAATCCAAACCCTTTCAATCCCATTAACCCCAATTCCTCCTAACAAAGCGCCAGCACCTGATCCCCCGCCTGCCCCGCCTCCACCAACCTCTCCACCGCCAACACCACCGCCGGATCACTCACATCCCCCCCCTCCAACGCTGCCTGCACCTTATTCAGCCCATCAATCGTCACCTGCCTTCCCTTCGCCGGCGCAGCCTCTCCCTTCTGCAGCGCATCCACGATACTATTGATCCCCTTCGCCGCCTCCTTCACACCCGCCTTGGCAGCTTTCTTGACCTGCTTGCTCTGGATCTGCGAGACGTCGATGTCGGTCAGGGACAGGGCTTGCACGATGGCGACGCGTGCGGCGTTGCAGTCGGCGGAGCCGGGGAAATTGGCGGTGGAGTTGCCGGCGGCGGCGGTGCCGTTTTGGGAGAGGGAGGGGGAGCCGGTGGAGAGGGGTTGCGGGACGGAGGCGGGGGTGTTGCGGCGGGGAAGGAGGGCTGGGGGTGGTTAGATGGGGTGGAAGGGAGAGAGAGAAGGGAGGGTACCGGATGCGTTGGCGAGGGAGGCACCGGCGATGAGGGTGAGGGTGAGGAGGGATTTGAGGGAAGGCATTTTTGTTTTTTGGAGAATGAGAGGAGGGAATATTGATTAGATGTAGAAGAACAGAAGAAGAGATAGAAAAGAATGACACCAGGTCAGAAATGAAGAGAAAGCTTATTGTCGAGAAGAAACAGTACATCGTGCCTCGACCGCTTCTTATACTATACCTTACGCTCTCCCGTCTGGCGCCAGTCAAATCGCATTCAGGCCCCTCCGATGAAGTACATCTCAAACTTGCCGCAAGTGGCCAAGTTTGAGAAAGTAAACATTTTGATGCATTAATGTACGCTCAAAGTTTTGAGAGACCTTCATTTGCGAGCTTGGCGCGAAACACACTCGTAGGGGAAGATGGGTGGTGTGAGTGCGAAACTCCGGAGATGTGAAACCACGATGTCCGGAGGGGATGAGGCTGAGGCCGCAACGCTGATACCGGAATGGTGAGAATTTTGGGGCCAGAACTCCATCACGGGTAGTCAAGTAGCCGGATTGTAAAATTGTTAGGCTGTTTTTAACGTGGATTAACTAATGTCGATGAGGTAATGCTTAAGTCAATTGCACGACGTAAAGACATCTGCATGCACATGTGTCTTCGGTATTGTGCTCGAAAGCTTGACGAGGCGTTCTCGAGTTCTCAAAATTTGATTTCAGCTGGTTAGTCAGTGCTCGAAATAATGCAGTCACTGCGTGATCGCGAACTGGGGTATTGTTACCATCGATGTATCCGCGATTCCGACGTGTAATTAACGAAATTGAGAAACTTATACATACCTCATCCTCATTGAATCTTAGTCATTCTTCTTGTCTTGCGCTGCTTCTCTTTCTACTTTCTCCTGCCACTCCTGCACCAGCCCAACATAATCCTCAGGCCCATAGCTCCTAAAACACTCTCTCCCCCAATTCGTCAACCCAAGCACAGACCCCTTCCTCTTATTCTTGAACCCTAGGTCCCTCATCAACACGTCAAAATACGGAAGCGAGTCGAAGACAAGGTCTGGAAATTTATTGGCATACCCCATACAGTTCCTTATGACACCATACTGCGTTTCGCGATAGGTCTCGTACATGACTTGCTCGGGCAAAGTATCGGGTAGTGCGAGTGTGCCATCGAGGTAGGCAGCTAACCAAATCGATTGGATATATGCGCAGGGTGCGTTACCAAGCGTCATCAAAGCGCCTACGAAACCTATAGAGCGCTTGTTTAGATCGGACGGAGGGACCAGGAAACGGTAGAGACGGAATGGGTCATGCGCCACTTGGTCGTCTGCAGTCGGGACGTATCTGAGCGCTGGATCGGGATGGTGGGTTCTGCTCGTGTCGCGCTCTTTGAGGAATGGGAACCTGGAGTAGATGTCGCTCTCAACCTTCTTGATCAGGATTGCGTCTCCGTCATTTTGGGAAGGGTCGCCGGTGGGGAGACCGAGCTCTTTCTCCAGACCTTCGGGCTTGAACTTGATTGTGCTGCCGCTATTCCAGCCTGTTGCACATACCACGGCATCGACCTGGAGCTTCTCCCCACTCTTAAGCGTCACCTCTTTGCTGTCGTTTAATTTGTCAACCTCGCCCACCACAATCTTGATCCTCCCTTCCCGCACGAGGTCGAAGAAATTCGTCGGGTAATTGTGAATGCTCAGAGCCGTCCCAACCTCAAACGCATTTCTCCACGGCCTCAACTTCTTCGTCTCAGGGTGCTCGTTCAGCTTATTCAACGTCACGACGTCCTCGCTCAAGATGCCCCAAAATGCCCCAACAATCTTTCTTCCAATCCAAGTACGGTGCAGCAAGCCTCTGATCCACCCTTCAAACCCTCCTGCCTCAGCCCACGGACAGGGCGAGAAGAAGCCAAAGAATCGCGTGAATACTAGCTTCTCCAGCCACAGTCCGAGAGGTGTCACGTGGGATGGAGACATCCAAGTTGGGCCGTTACCCGATGGGCGGATCAACATGGTAGCTGTGGCGTCTTTCTGGGTGCAACAAGCATACGCAATGTCCCATGCTGATTTCCCAGCGCCAATGACGAGAGTGTGAGTGGATGGTTTTATAATATCGGAGAATTTGGTTGGAAAGTCCTTCGAGTGCGTGACGATTGGCTTGAATTCTGTTGAGGTGGGGTACTTTGGCATCACCGGTTGGTCTGTTAGTCCGATCGCGATGATCAGTTTGGCTGTTTTGATGGTGGATGAATCATTCGTCGGCGAGCAATGCAGCAACCAGCCATCGTGTACCTTCTCAACAACATCTACTTTCGTGCGCAATCGCAGGCAATCGTTTATTTCGCCTTCCCTGATGACATACTTCAGGTACTTGGCGACTGTTGCGGCAGGCACGTGCTCGCCCTTCATGATTCCGAACTTTTCTTCGTCCATCGGAAAATCAGGGTGCGCATACGTCCCGACAAGATTGTTGGTCACAAGTCCGGGGAAGATGCGATGAGAGGCCCATGGTCCTCCGATCGAGCCAGATGCTTCTAACAAAAGCACGCGAGCTGTCGGGTGCAAGCGGTGATACGTTACCGCGGCTGTGATCCCGTAGAGCCCTGTTTCGCGTGGTCAGGATAGGATTGAATGTAAAGACTGTACTTGATCCCTTTTTGAGACATCTAAGATCGTGCGCAATCCTAGATGGATATCTTGTCGGCTTCGATATGAAGCTGAGACATGCCGGACACGGACACGGACACGGACACGGACGCTGTGTCGGAAAAGGGAATAGCGTACCGGCACCCACAACAACCAAATCAACCACTTCCATGGCTCCGGTACAGAATTTCCGCAGCTTTCTTCGTGGACAGAGGAGGAGAGAAAACTCACAAGCTGGCAACAGGAAGAGGAAAGGATACATAAATAGGGCTGACATCGAAGCCTTGGCACCGAGGCTAGACTAGACTAGGTCTCCCCCCCGTGCCTTCGTATGCACGAACAAGCATCTGTTCAAGCAGGGATTAGGAAGCATCAGAGCAATTATTTTTTACAGGCCACCAATCGTTTACAAACGATCCAGTCTTGTGGAGGCTCCCTATAGCACTTTTGCGAACAGACCAATGCCCAGATTATAATTCCTGCAGTACTTCGTCATGCATATCACAATTTCACTTCAAATCAGACCGCACAATGTATGTGTGAATGCTCCCTTCTGATTCGAGCTATGAATCGTAGGTATTGCGCGTGCCGTTGACGCCTGGCGCCACCTCATCCGGATGTATTATGCAAGGCACATTGTTTCTGTGCCGAAAGCCCTGACGAGCCTTCCACCTGTAATGAAGAGCAGCCTGATCCATTGATATCACCACGGAGACGTCCTGGAGGAATCAGTATGCTGATGCGGAAAATCGTTTGGGATGCTTACACGGAGGTGAGATGACTACCATTTAACCTTCCGCTTCTTGTCCCAATTAAACATCCCTCTAGGCCTCGCACCCCGATTCAAGCCCATCTTATCATCTCAAAGTTTCCCGCGACGCAGACCCCACGATAGGCAACCATCCCATCCATTTGCCCCCACAACACCTCTCCAGGCCCAGCGTCTCCGCTCCATACACCGCACCATCACGACGCAAACAAGCCCGCCACACCATACACACTCGCAAAACCTAGCGCAAGCTCCAGCAAGATAGGAAATGGACGTCAAACAAGAGAACTAGGTAGACAAATAACAAGTCTAAAAAGAAATCAGACCGTAAACCATCTCGAAAACCTCGATTGTAGAATCATTCTAGACGCGCCAATTGGCGATATGCTCGACAATCTCCCAGACTCCGCCGTATGCAAGGAAGCGTGAACCGACGATTGAGACCGCTGTGCTCGTAAAAGAAAACGGAAGACAAGTAGAAGACATCCACGCGCTGGAAACTAGAAATAGGAGATGAATACAGAAAAGACGATGAGAAATTGATTCGAAAGTCCGCCGATATTCAGATCCTTATGGAGTGGATATGACGACCGCGCAAGCTTTAACAGCTAACCTCTAGCTTCTTTGGACTCGTCAGTATCTGAAGAAGCATCTTCAGGGTTGTTTTCAGAGTCTGGCACCTTCTTATGAGAGCCGGAAGCCGAGACTTCCTTCCCTCGACTTGGTGTCTGCACTCCTGGCTTCTCGGTGTGCGTAGCTACTTCAATGAAACTTGTTGTGCTCTCTGACGGCACACTCATGCCCAAGGTTCGGCGTGCCAACTCTCTCTGACCATCTCCCGCCTCTGTTCCACCAGAAACTGGAGACTGGGTCGCGCTGGTCAGACCGTTGGTGACGGAAGCGGCACGTGCATCGACGGATGGAGGTTGAAGCCATTGCACATCGGTGCACCGCTTCACGAGGCGACGCGTTGTTTCGTCTACGGGGGCAAAGTGATTGCCACTTGTGACCAGGAGGTGAAGAAGCCTCAACACCTCTTCGCGTTTGTAGTGCGGCGGCTTGCTAATCTGGCTATTTGCGAGTATGGGATGCAGGACTCGGAGGTAGGTATGTCTGAGGGCGTTCGCAGCCGGCGAGTCGGATGGGAGATCGATTAGATTACGCAGTACGACATCGATCAAAACGTGGAGATCGTTAGTGTAAAAATACTCAGTAGTTGCAGGATTCCCAAAGAGCAGGTAGAGGACCTTGAGAATCAAGAGCTGAAGTGAAGTCTCTGTTTCCCGATTCAAGAGAAGTATCAGGTTGCAGCCGAACGTTTTGTAGGTTGTGCCGTGGGTTGATAGGGCTTTAATTACGCGGTTGGTTACTCCACCGCGACCGTTCGCATTTTGGGTCGTCGAAGCGACGAGGTATTGCTCGTTGAGAACCAGCTAGGACTTGGTTAGTGTATTTCAGGCTGGCAATTCTCGAGAACGTACTAGTACGCGGATGACGGGGTAGTGGTAAGGATCGTCGACATCATCAGAAACGCCTTCTATAATTTCAAGGAGATGCAGAATGAAAGCGTCGTCGAGGGCCACTGTACAACCCTTGGTCAGTAAATTGAGCATGAGCTCTGTGCGAGGCAGACTCACTGAGGTCCTCCCAGCTAAGACGTTGTATACGTGAAGACTCGTACATGAGCTCTAGCAGCATCTGATGTAGCCTCGTGTCCTCCTGCACGATGGCACTTCGTACCAGTTCAACTAGCCGGGGAAAACAACCCTCAGCTTGCATCATCTCGAATGTGACATCGTTCGCGTTGCGGCCGTCATAAAGGAGAAAAGCAGCGACGACGTGGAGGGTGGGATTGTCGTCCTCCTGTCTTTGATTAGCCAGTTCGCCTTATTCCTTATGCGCAGAGAAGCTACCTGGAGAAGACAGTAGATAATCTGCCGTCGCACATATTCTTTGTGGGAGACGAAGAGATGCCCTTCAATCAGCCGGTAGATGCATTTGGCGACGCTGTAGTCCGTCTGGAGGTACTCGGCTGGACACGGTCAACTGCTGGTCGGCGAAAATGCTGGGCACTCGTACTCTTGTAGTTGGTCGTGACATTGAGGTATGATCGTAGAGCATTGTCTATGTGCTCGTGCTCCTGGCAGCGCGTTGTGACAATATCGTCGAGCTCTGCGGCGTTGGTTAGCTATCAGGCGGGCGGCGACGGTGGGGTCAACTTGCCATCCCAGAATTGCTGCTCATTCTCGAGATTGTACGACACCTCAAACGCCATGCTGAGGTCGCGGAGCTGCCGCCAGATTCATCGTCGTCTCGAGCGCCGCAAACACAGGCCTTTTGCTGTGCAGGGCGTGGCGAGATGGAGTTGGGCGGCCGTGTCGTGGGAACAGAAGGGCAACAGCGGCGGAAAGCGCTTGGCGATCCGGTGACGCAGCGACAGCCGATTAGGCTTAGTGATTGCATTCACAAAGCCATTTAGCCATGGGAAATGCCAACGGGAGCCTGTGAAATGCATTCTACCATTGCGCGGGAATGAAGCTTGGAGCTCAGCGCTGAACACCTCATCGCCTTCACCGTACATTGCCGGCCTGCTAGCCAGGTTGCTAAATGCTCCCAGACACAACTCGATCGAAATCATCCTCACTTGCATTATAAAAGTACCGTCGAGACTGCACTGTGGAGTAAAACTACATTCTCAAAAAGAGCCGAGATACAATGTCCGCCATTCACACCTGACGCCAGCGCTAGTCGAGCAAAGACCATGGCTCAAAGTCTTCAGAATCCTCAGTAATTCTCTTCCAGCGACACTGTCATGCCCTTTACAGGCTCCTTTAATCGCTGCTCCTTGCTGATCCTTCCTTCATGCTCCCTGTTTCCGCTCATGACGGCCTCTTGGACGTTTGCCAGGTGCGTCAATTGCTTCTCAAGGCCGGCTTCGAATTTACCGTCGGGGAAAAGAGCTTTCATATCCCGCACTGTGGCGGCTGCCAACTGGTCTTCTAGGGCCTCCAAAGCCTTGACACTGACCTCAGCGATCCGCTTGTTCAGCGCAGCCTCATGCTCGACCTTGGCCTTCTTCGCAGCTTCCTCACGCTGCGTGGCAGTCGACTCGAGAGCTTTGCGCTTCGCGGCTCGTAACTCGTCGCGTTTCTGTTTCGCAACAAGATAGCGCGCCGAGTGTCCAAGGGCGGCACCAGGCTTGCTGACCATCCGCTCTTCATTGACTGGGGGAGTGGTGAAGAAGAGCACACGTCCTTGTTCGTCCCTCTGAAACTGTTGTCGAATCTCAGGCGGAATCGAGGCATTTGCGTGGTCGGCTAAGACGTAAACCTCGACAGGCTGCGGTGCTTTGTATCCCACAGGAGCTTGTTGCAGAGGTTGTTGGTACGAGGGTGCTCGCTGATTTGCGTATTGGGGGAATTGGATCGGTGGAGCGGGCGTCGAAAATGTGGGATGCGGGGTAATGCTCTGGTAGGCTGACGGCTGTGTGGGTTGAATGTGAGAGCTAAGTGGTGCTGGAGAGGCAGAGTGAGTATGGAAATGTGCCGTATGAGTTGGGGTGTATGCTGTCGGCATGTGGTGCGGTTGCGGGGTTGGTGCTGGCATCGGGGAGGCCATGGGTGCTGCGAAAGAGGAGCTGCGCTGCTGGTCGTGGCCGTATCCATTTGCTGAAGCGGGAGGAAGCGTGGGCGTTGTCATGGCGGGCGCTGGTGGGGGTTGAGGCGGTGGCGTGGGCGTAGGTTCTGGTGGAGGTGAGTCCTAAAATCGTCAGCAAAAGTTCTCTTGAAATATCAGTCTCGGCCGCACCTTTGGGTCTCTCGGTCGGCAATGAACGGCACCAATCTTGGGAGGGGCATTTTCAGCACCCCACTCTGGCTTTGGCAGGTCATCAGTCTCTTTTTGGTCGTCGCGAAGCAGGTATGTGATAGGGCTAGGAACCTTCTTGAGCTTCCTAGGGGCATCGAACAGGTCCATGACATAGTCCTTATCCCGCACCTCGTCTGGCAAACAGCTTGCCCAGGTCTTGATCTTGTTGAGCTTGTGTTTTTCCTCGTTGTAGCGGGCCTCGCACACGTAGATTTCCTTGTCGGCTGGGAAATCGCGAGGACGGCCCTTGTTGTACCTCGTGACGAACATGACAAAACACCGATCAACGACCTCGTCAATCCTGTGGTCTCGATATTGCCCCGTCTTTACGACCTCATTCTCGAGGAAGTGGCGGTCGAAGCGATGAACAGTCTGCTCGGGTCGGTAGTACCAGCACGCATTGACCCATTTCCCGCCCTCCGAGTCTTGCCATGTCCGGTAGATCTGAGCGACAATAGGTTTGGTGAGATCGTTGGCGTTCTGGATATGCACCCAATCCCCCACTTTCCAGAGTTCGCCATTATGTAGAATCCCATCCGGCATGGGTATGCGGCCCTCTTCCATGGCAAAGTCGGCGTCGGGCTTCTCCTTCTCCGACTTTGCAACGGCGCGAGCCTCCTTTTGCAAGTGTACCGCGTCCGAGTATATCTGGCTGTCCTCGGTGTTGAACTTCTTGGCATTCTCAAACATCAGCTCCACGTCTTGCATGAAGTGGTCTACCGAATTGTACTTCTTCCGCTTCAGCTTCCGCTTCAACATATCCATGGCCATGGGGCTTCTGATTTCGGCGTGGTATTCAGGCATCGCCTGCTTGTCTGGAACGCGCTCGAAGACACTGACCATGAGCTTGTTGAGCTCGTTCCTCGGCTTCCTGATGGCTTTCATTATATTCTTAATCCTGGCCTCCATTGGCGTATCCACCTTTGGCGGGCGACCCCGTTTCTTCCTGGACTCTGGGTCGTCCTTGAAGTCATCCTTGGCCTTTGTGGCTCCTTCGCGTTTGGCAATGGCAGCGGTAGAACGTGGTCCTCGCCGCTTCTTTCGCTTCCCATCGTCTTCGTCTTCTTCCTCTGCATCGACATCTTCGTCCTCTTCGTCCTCTTCTTCATCCTCCTCGTCGTCGTCCTCTTCCTCTTCGGGCAATAACGGATCTTGCTCAGGGATTTCCCCGAGATAAGGAAGGGCCGCCGCGGCCTCGGTGATGACTTTCTCCTCGACCAATTTCTTGAGACCCTGCTCCAGCACAGTCTTCACCTCAAGCGCATCAATATACGCTTGGGAGTCCTGCCTGTTGTAGACCTGCGCATTGTGTGGCACCAGTGCAAAGTCGCGAACGTATTCGGCGAAGTCTCTGTACTCCTTCCTCTGCATCTTTGTTTTGATGATACTGAGTGCCATGGGCTCCTTGATGACGTCGTAATAGTCGGGCAACGTTCGCTTGTTTACTTTGCGCTGGAAAAGTTGCGAGGGGTCGTAGCCTCTGAGCATCTCGTCAGAGCAATCCAACACGCATACATGGCAAGGAACTTACTCATCAGTCCTATGCGCATACACGGCATCGAGGACCGTCTTCATGCCCGCCCATTGGTCGGCCGTCAGGGTTGAGGTCCCATCACCACCAGCGTCTGCGGTTTCTGTTGTTGGCACGGGCGTTGAGCTCGGGGCGCGACCAGACGCCATGTCTGCAGCAGCAGTTTGCGAGGGGTTTGTTTCGACTTAGTACGAGGCGAGTATTTAATGATGGTGGGTGTATTGTGCGAGCGGGATGCGCGTCGTCTGCGCCGAGGTGCGAGTGCGTGGGTCGAGGATGCGCGCTGTGCTGCGCAAGTCGCGGTCGCGGTGCCTCGCTTGGCAGGCTAAGCTTTGGCGGCCCGACGTTTTGCCGAGATCGCCGCAGGGGTGCGGCCGCTGACGAAGGTTCCGGCCTCGGCTTTCGCGAACCTTCGAGCCACACGCCTCCATCACTACTTGCCGCGTTTGCGCTGCTCTGTCGTGCCGTGAATCCAAGAGGCTTCACTTTTCTCTCCACCTCTCACGTTACCCCGCAAATACTTCCCCGAGAATCTATAAACAGCCGTTCCGACATCTTCCACCGCCATTCCGATAGCACATCCGAAATCTTCTTTCACATTATACCCACCATGCCCATCCGTATACGACTCCGAGCGCCGAATGGAACGCATAATGTCAATCTTAAGGATGATGCCGCCATCTCCGATTTACTGACATCCATATCGGACCTCACCGAACTACCTCTATTCACCCTCAAGTGGGGCTTCCCGCCGCAGCCTCTCGACCCCTGGTTGTACGGCATGTCGACCCTGCTGAGCGATACAGACCTCAAACTCAACGGAGCTCAAATCATCGTCATAGGGCAGGAGACGGGAGACACAACAGCACTGCCTCAAGCAGGTGCTGCAGGTTCTTCGTCAGAAAAGTCACAGGCGGCACCGCTCTCCTTGAAGAGGAAGCAGGCTTCCGCCCTCAAGGACACACCCGAGATAGCCCTGCCTTCGCGCGGAGGTACCATTGTCCTCCGAGTAATGCCGGACGATAACTCATGCATGTTCCGAGCGCTGGGAAGTGCCGTCCTGTCGTCATCACTCGACTCCATGACTGAGCTGCGCTCGATGGTTGCACAAGCAATCCAGGCAGATAGAGACATGTACAATGAAGCCATACTACAGCGGACGCCAGACGAGTACTGCAAATGGATACAATATTCGGATTCATGGGGTGGAGGCATCGAGCTGAGCATTCTGTCACAAGAGTTCGACATTGAGATTTGCAGCATAAACGTGCAGGATCTTAGGGTTGATCGTTTCAACGAAGGCAAGGCAAAACGCTGCATTCTGGTATATTCGGGCATCCACTACGACACGGTTGCTTTTGTCCCCAGCGACTGTCCAACCTACGACACGGACCATGACGTTAAACTCTTTGACTCCGCCGATGACGTTGTGCTGGAGGCTGCGAGGCAGCTCTGTGGCGAACTCAAGAAGAAACACTACTTCACCGACACCCAACGTTTCGACATCAAGTGCAACAAATGCGGCTGGACCGGTCAAGGCGAGCGGGCGGCGGTACAACATGCCACAGATACTGGTCATTCCGACTTTGGGGAAGCCGACTGAGCTAGAGATGCATTCCTGTGGCGAAGTACGAGGCTTGATAGCGTGGTACCGTCATACTCCTCTCAATTAGATGAAATTTGGCATCGGGTAGGTTTTCTTAGTATACCCCAGAATTCTTAGCATTCATGAGCAGGCACAGCGACGTCATCATCCCGTGTCGAGCTTCCTCCCTTCGTCACTGTTATCTTTGAGATGGTATGGAACGCCTAATGCCACTTGTTCCAAGTCGTGCTTGTATCTTTCTGAGAAGCATAGCGACCTGAGCACACCGGCTTTGGTATGCGGCTTTTCCAATCGTGTGGTTTTGCTCAAGTTTGCATGCTGCACTGTTCCTGGTGTTGAACGCACCTCCCGTATCGGGTCAGGTTTCCTGACTGACCTGACTGACCTGACTGAGTGGGAAGGAACACCCGATAAGCGAATTACCCCTATATAGCTTCATTCTGCCGTAACTACAAGCTATCATTCTTACACTACACTCATACACTTCAGATTTCACCTAGCAGGTACTGTCGAAGCGATTTCCTCCTGCCAGACACGCTCGATGGCGATCTCTTTGAACGTATCTTCCCTCAATTCGCGGGCTTCGCCATGTCTCAATATTGTCGCTGCGTTTTAATCCCCATAGAGGCACATTGCATTGGATGTTTTACATTAAACTACCTAGCATTCGCTTCGGCGATCTCGGCGATCTCGTGGGGTTTATTCGCCAGTAACCGAGAGTTTTCATTTAAGCGCCGACGTCACTAAATGGACATAGTGCGGCTGAGCCTACGTTCAGTTCTCCGACGGCCTTCCTCAAACCCCTCACTTCAGATTCGGTGTTCCCTGTCATCGCCGTGCTACAGCGGAAAGTACTACCGTGCCGCGATCGCGTCGTTGGAAGCAGCCAGCCTTCTTGTCCTTCGGCGCGGACCCAGACTTCAGCCATGGAGGCGTTGGCAGCCCTCGGGGTGGCCTCAAATGTGATCCAGTTCGTGGATTTCACGAGTAAAGTCATTTCTAAGGGTGTGAAAATTTACCGTGCGAGGCCAGATCCAAAGGCACGCGCAGTCGATCAACTACAGGATGCTAGTGTAACCGACAGCCACAATCAAGTCTTCCTTGAGCAGATGACGATTGATTTCGACCAACACAACCGGAATCTCACCACAGCCTTGCGTATGCATGCGTCCAACGTAGATCTGTGTGCTGCCGACAGAGGGGTGTTGCGGATGTGTGATGAGTGTACGGTGCATGTCTCTGCGCTTATTCGAGCGCTGAGGAGCCTACACAGCTCTAAAGCATCGGTTTGGAGTAGTTTCATAACAGCGCTGAAGACAGTGTGGAGTGAGAGCCAAATTGAAGACCTCCGTCGACTACTTGACACCGCTCGACAACAGATGTCTTTATATCTTCTCGCTGCCGTACGGTACGGCTTTCTCCTCGACTGCATCATGATACCACTCTAGGCTAACTCCTCTCAGACATGAGATCCAAGAATCGCAAAAAGGCTACGCTGAACTAGTTACATCTGTGGGGCAGACAAGATTAGCCGTGGAGAGCCTATTTGAACGCGTAGCCGCTCGAGACAATCAGTGGGAGGAAGATGTATTCTTGGCGATGCACGAAGATTATGAACAACGGAAGTCAAAGACTAGTCAGCCGTCGTTACCTTCGGTTGCGATGCAACAGCATCTAGACAACGAACAGTTCGGTGATTTTTTTCTTGAGCTGCTTGATTGGATACGGTTCAGGGAATTGACCACTCGCTATCACAAGATTGCACCCGCACACAGTCAAACTTTCCAGTGGATCTTTTCCAGCGCATCGAATCGACCGTGGTCGAATTTCGTAGAGTGGTCGCAAAGCGCAACTCAGCAACTGTACTGGTGCGTATGGGCGTCTCGCATTTTGTCTTGATGCACGCGATGTTTGAAACTTGCGTGCTAACTTGACCGTCTAGGATAACAGGCAAGCCCGCAAGTGGCAAATCAACCCTCATGAAATTCATTTATGGCGAGGAGCGGACAACCGAACTTCTTGCACGATGGGCAGATGAACTCAATTTGATCACATGTGCCTATTACTTTTGGAATTCTGGAACTGACATGCAGATGTCAAAAGAAGGAATGGTCCGAACGTTTTTGTGCAATGCGCTCGAACAGGAGCCGGGACTTTGGGCCGATCTCTTCCCACACAAACTCGAGCAATATTTAGCATCGAAAAAAACATGGGCGACGCGAATGTCGTCGACCGAGGTATCGCGCGCTTTCAAAGCCCTTGTAGACGGTGCTGGAAAAACCTATCGCCTGTTCTTCTTCATAGATGGCTTGGACGAATTCGATGGAGACCATGAAAGCCTGGTAACGATGATCCAGCAACTACTGTCTCCGCACGTCAAAATTCTGGTCTCTAGTCGGCCCTGGAATGTTTTTGAGGACAGTTTCAACCAACGACCGAATCTGCGACTGGAAGATCTTACGTATTCTGACATCAAACGTTATGTGACGTTCCGGTTTCAAGAAAGTAGAGGATTCAAGGAGCGACAAGCGGAGACTCCACAGGAGGCCATGGAATTGGTTGACACCATCACACGGAAAGCAAGTGGGGTATTCCTCTGGGTCGCCCTTGTAACAGACTCGTTGCTCGAGGGACTTCAGGAGGGCGAGCGATTGGGTGATCTCCAGTCCCGGCTGTCCAACATACCCTCCGATCTGGAGACACTGTTCTGGAAGATACTGACGAAAATGGGAGACTCCCACCTTGCGCGCACTTCGCAAATGCTTGCTATACTTCAGGCTTCGAGAAGTCCTCTTACCCTCCTTCTGCTATCATATGCAGACGAAGAGGATCCGGATATCGTATCGAATTGCCCAAGGGTTGCGTTGTCATCCCAGCAAGCCGACGCTCGAGCCATTATCCTTCGCCGACGGCTCAACGCTTGTTGCAAGGGCCTAGTCGAATCTAGGCTGCAACCAGGCGAAGCTCAATGCGATGCTAAAGTTGAATATCTCCACCGCACGGTCAAAGACTACATTGAACGGCCTGATGTGTGGCCCAAGTTTGCGAAGATGGCATATGCAACCCCTTTCAATCCTCACGTACGGCTTGCCAATGCGCACATGATCTTGCTGAAAGTAGAAGATCCAATCAAGGTTTTCCACCCGTCAACTATCATGGAATTGTCTAGATTCTGGAACGGTGTGAAAAGAATTTTCCAATACGCCTTAGATGCTGATCCTAGATGTGATGTTGGGCTTCAAACGTCACTTCTCGATCAGCTTGATTCAGTTGTATCCGATCTAGCCACTTTGAAGGATGCATGGGGTAATAGATATCTCGATACCATGGGGCGACACGATACCGCCTGGACCTCATTCACGCATTGGTCCGGTACAGACATGGGCGAGTGTCAAAGCACCTCTTTCCTCGATCTTGCTGTTCGGTTTCAGCGTTTAGATTATGTTCGTCACATCTTGCATACATCTAAGTCGAGTCTAACCATAGAAACACGATCTCATGCGCTCTTGATGTCAGTACTGGGATACAAAGTAAAGCAGGGTCACATACCGCTGCAGGTCTGTCCGTCGATCCATCACGACTCGCCGAACGCGGAGCTTATCACCCTGCTTCTTGGGTCTGGAGCTGACCCGAATATGAAATTCGCGGATTGCCTAGTACAGATTAATGGCCGTCGTGGTGCCTTCTCGACTTGGGAGGCACTGATGTTTCGCTGGCAGTCCGACACCCCAGGACTGAACGAAGTCGGCAAAAGCATGCTCGAGCATGGCGCCGATCCACGAACCATGAATGGAATGTTCAATTCAGAGGTGGATAGATTGGCTGCGAAGAAGAGAAGGGGAAGGCGATTTGGAAAGTTCACGTCGGCGATTGGCTTATCGAGGAGTTAAGCCCAGATGGCATTTATCTCGACCATCTGCCTTGATCATCAGCTGAAGAACTCGCATGAGCTCGAGATTCAGTCAAGAATTGTCTTACTCATCTATGGCCGCTCCACTTCAGCCCAAAAGCTGTAAATCCCAGACGGTCCGTCATATACCATCAACTGCCCACGACTTCATGGCCGAAACTTAAGTTTCAATCCCCCCATCAACCAGCGGCAACACGGTGTCCCACCATCCTCCCGGCTCTTCATTGCTGACCGCCTCCCGCAACTCCGCCCTCGACAAACGGAAATAGGTAATCGGCCAGATGTCAAATCTTTCACCGAATATCTCCTAACGGCCATCAAAAGTATCCTCTACGATGGCCGGATCGAGAACAAGATGGCTCCGAAATGTACCACGAATGATGTTCTCGAATACCACAAGTTGCTGCTGCGACGACTGTCGAAGGGAGTTTTCCGACTCACACGCCGTGTCTGGGCACCCCTGGGATTTCTCTGCAGAACGCAAAAACGACGTCACGCACGTCTTGCTTCCACAGCTGTGCTAGCTTCGGTACCTTGCACTGCGAGCAATTGAACAGTGTGGCATTGCGCAACACTTCCTTCCATCTCGGCACGCAGTGTGGATAAATATCACATATTTTGCGGGGTCTTGGCGAGGCGATGAGATGGCGAACGGTAGGGTCACGTGGGTATGCATCGTTCAAGGTGGCTGGCCCCTCTTTTCAGGCTTGATTGGATTTAGTTGTGCAGAATTTTTGTTTTAGCCTGTGAGCTCTACTATGTATAAGAGAATGTCTTGTTTCCGTAGGATAGAGATGAAGGTGGAGGAGCGTCCGTAGCTGCCATCTCAAAGCCCATCATGCCATAACTTCTTACTTGGGTACAAGCCATTGATATCAGACTAAAAGACCCCTTCAAAAATCCGTGTTATTCATAAATGGCTATAAAGGCATTCGTTCATCGTCCAGTAATCATGGACATTACAGTCATTTCTACGCTCTTAGTGGCATCCTCTATCCTCCGTCATATCCCCCCACCGCACGACCTCCCCGTAGCCTACGACGCCACCAAACTCTCTCCCAACGCCCCCCACCCCTCACCCCTCCACGGCGCCAACACAACCCCCCTCTGCGCATCCGCCAACCCCCCCGTCCCCGCCACCGCCCTCGCCAACTCCACCGCATCCAGCCCCCCCACCGGCGGCACATTCCTCCTCGCCGTCTCGCGCGCCAGCACCGCCGCAAACCCATCCCCACTCGCCTCCGCCAGATTCCCCCACCCGCCATGCTTCCACGGCGCCAGCATGACGCTCTCGCGAATCTCGTTCAGAACCTGCCCTTCATCCCCGCGACTCGCAAACAGCGCAATCGCATCCAGCACCTTTTCTACGCGCGCTAGGTTCGCGGGACTGAGGGACGTGTTGGTGCGCAGGGCGTCGAGGTCGTTTTTGACGGCGGTCATGGTGTCTGAGTCTTCGTCGAGCACGGCCATGGCGCCGAGAAGCGTGACGAGGCCGACGTGCTGGCCCCATTTTTCGATCGCGGTGAAGAGTTGTTCGCGCGCGATGTCTTTTTCTTGCGTGCCGCCTTTGGCCCAGAGGACTTCGGCGAGGGTGCAGATTACGTCGGGGTTGATGGATTCGTTGGTTTGGGTTTCGGTGAGGGAGGTGCGGAAGTAGGGGATGGCGGCGTCGAGGTCGTCGAGGTAGTAGTGTGCCAGGCCTGCGGTTAGTCGGGCTGATAGCTTGGTCTTTGCGAGCTGTTGCTCGGGCATGATGGCTTCTGATTCGTCGTCGTTGGCCATGAGGTCGAGCGCGGTTTCGGCTTCGGAGACGGCAGACTCGTATTCGTGTGTCGCTAGAAGATTTCGTGCGAGATCGGTCTTGGCCATTGCGAAGCGCGACAGTGCTGCATTCGATTCCGATGTCTCGTATTCCTGCTCGGCAGATTCGCATATGCTGGTCAAGCCTTTAATTGCTGCTTCATTATTACCGACTCGTTCCAGGAAAAGAGCAGCTAAGTGCTTGTGTGGGATGTCGAAAGGTGTTTGGAAGCTGAGTTGGTGTAGAGCAAACAGAGGCTGAATAAGATGCGTGATATTATTTGATGCTGACGGTGATGCTAGAAGATGGTCAAAAGTTGAAGTTGCGTACTGACGCTTCGTTAGTAACGATGACGATTCCGAAAGCTCGAATGCGTGAGTGAAGTGCACTAGAGCCTCAGAGGTGCTGCCCCAAAGAAGTGCAACGATGCCCTCTCCCACCCACGCCAGAGCGTAATCCGGATCTGTAGATTGTGAACGTCGGAACGCCTCGTGAGCGAGTTCCATGTCGTTTTGAAGGAGATAGAGCGCCCCAAGATTCGTCCAGGCATGCACATTGCGCTCGTTGAGATGTAACGAGCGCACAAGAGCATGCTGAGCAACCTTGGGATTCAAGGTCGTTGTAATGACTCCAAGCGAGTTCCAGAACTCCGCATTGCCAGCTTCTAGCTCAATTGCTCGCTTGAAGCATCTGAGTGACGCACGAAGGAAAGTCGTCAATTCCGTTTCCTCTTGTTCTTGTTCCAAGCAGACGTGAGCTCGATACTCTGTCCAGCCGAGATTGTACCACGCGACGGCCTGCGCATGAACATCTCCCTCACAGCTGACGATGGCACGTTTCTGCGCGAGAATCGACGCCCTGAGGACATTGTGTAGAATCGATTTCCCACCGTGATCATGCTGTGAGCCTGCCGACATCTTCAGAGCTGCCGATCCAACCCCGTCGAGATCTCTATGCTCATCGTAACGTTGATGTTGGAAATCCGTTCGAAGCAACTGCTCAACAGCATCGACAGGAAATTTAGCCAACTTTTCTTGGACCCAAGTGAAGATCGATATGGCATCACTGACGGCTTTCCAGAGATTGAAAGCATCGGACTTGTACTCTGAAATTCCAGTCGCGACTTCGATAGCTTTACTAGCGCTGTCCACTGATTCGCCAAAGAAGCCAGTCTGAATGCATCGCCAAGCCTTTTCGACCAAAGCCTGCAACAGAGCAATAGAGACGCCAAACTCTTTTGGTCGTTCCTCTAGCACCGATTCATAACCTTCGATCGCTTCAACAAACTCGCCAAGCTCGCGGTGCACATTGGCAAGCATGTACTTTGTGAACCAGCTCTCGCCTGACTTGTTCATGACGACGCCATCGGGAGGAGTCTCAGCATGATTGAAGGCGCGGGCAGCAGAATTGTATCGTCCAGAATTGTGGTAGCTCTCTCCAAGTCCCACGTAGGAGTGGTAGTCATCTGGGCTGATGCGAAGAGCCGAAAGGAATGAGACGATGCTTTTCTGATACTCCTGCTTATTCATCTGCACCACGCCGAGGGCGGAGAAGGGCCAGCTGACGCCCTTCTTCTTGGAACCTGGAGCGGATCGGATCTTCCCCGAGTCGACAACTCGCTGAGACACGACTTCGACAATGTCCCATTCGCCCTGATCAGCAAACGAGCGAGCGAGGCGTTCTGCAGCAACAATCTCCGACGGTGAGAGCTCAAAGGCTTTCTGGAAACATTGCCTCGCTCGCTTGCGGTCCTTGTTGTAGTCCTCGTAGAATATACCAAGCAGCGTGTATGCGGGAGCGAAGTTGGGGTTTGCCTTGATCGCTGCTAGCAGCATGGAATAGGGGCCTTTTCGGTCCTTGCGAGCGGCCTTGGACGGATTCAAATACCACTGACAGACACCGATCCTGTATAAAGTCTGTGCACGAAGCTCTCTCCCACGTGGTTTTGAAGCATCCATCTGGGGATAGTCCAAGTACTCCTGTAATCGCTCCAATCCGGTTTGATAGTCTCCACCGAGGGCCTGACACCATGCTGCTTCCGCGCCAATGCGTCCATTTTTCCGGTCTTGCTCCAAGGCTTGCTCCAAGAAACTAATCGCTTCGGCATATTCCTCCTCTTCCTCCAGAATAAGACCAATGCCAATGAGCGCGGGGGTGAACTGAGGCTTCCGCTTGAGAATCGACTTGAATATCTGCTTTGCTTCTGGGTGGTTCCTGGGCGTCTGATAGTAGATCAAAGCCGTGGCAAGAGTGCCATTCAACGCGTCTCGAGTTCTCTGAAACGGCAAGTCTGTCTTTTTCGTATTCGAAGCAGCGAGCTTGAGCCCTTTCCTTGTTGTTTCGACGGCACTCTCATACTCTTCCAATGATAGGTAGTAGTCGCCAAGCAGACAGTGTGCCAGAGGAGAATCCTTCGCTTCTATGACGCCTTCGGTCATCATGACGAGACAGTCTTCCTGGGAAAGCGCGACATTCTGATCTGCGGCCAGAGCTACCCCGCCCTCGCTCAGATCCGGTGCGTCTGGTGAAAGTGGATACTTGGAGATGCCGCTACTAAGATATCCGGTGAGAACCTTTGCAAGGCCTTCATTGGGGAAAAATTCGACGAATTGCCTCAGAGTGCTGATGTCCAGGTCCAGCAGATCGTGGGCGCTGTCAAAGTCTGCGCGAGATGCCATCCTAGGAAGCTGTCCGTGTAGCCCGGAACGCCTAAATCATAGACTGGTGCTACCGAATTAGAAAACTGCGTAGAAGCTTGAGAAACGGAGGTTGGAGAAGGAGAAGATGGCGTGTGACGATGGTGGGGAGGCGGCGGATTGTTTGCGTCGGTAGGGCTGAAATTAGATTTGGCGCTAGCAGGGCCGAGGCGAACGTCATCCGTCCCACCTCACCCACACGCCACGGCCTTCTGTATGTGATATACAAACTTTAATCTCCAATGGCATATTTGTAACCGATTGCGCTCCTTGAGAGCTACATATTAATATCACCACTGCAATCATGTCCACCAAAGCCTACCTCAAGGCGGCGAAACAGGCTATCGATGCGAAGAAATGGGACGCAGCTATTGAGCAGGCTAACCTCGTGCTCGAAAAGGACCCCAAGAACTACTTCGCGAAGCTATTCCTCGGGCGTGCACTTGACGGGGTTGGGAAATTCGAAGAGTCCGCACAAGCCTACGAAGACGCGACAAAGATCAAGCCCGATGACACGCAGGCCTTCCTGGGACTGCGAGGCCTCTACCAGAAGCAGAAGGGCGCAAAAGTGGACGAGTACACGCACGCCAACCTCAAACTAGCAGAGCTCTTCGCCGCCGTAGACGACGCGCACAAAGCCCAATCCTCCATCGACATGCTCGTCGACTTTGCCCGCGCCCACGGCACAAAGCAGCAATACATCAACGCTCTGAAGACGCAGCTCCCCTCCTCACCCATCTATTCCTCCCTTGAAGGCCGTCTCCCAAACCCCTCCCTCACCTACAACCGCATCGCCGAGATGCTCGAGACGGAAGAAACAGCCCGCATAAAGCGGCTCATCGGCGAGCGCAAAACACGGCTGGGCGCCACGAGCGAGAGCACGACGACTGACGTCAAGCGCGAGGTATACGGGGGCAGCGAACTGGAGAGCATATACGAGAGCGTCATCGACTGGACGACGGACGACGAGCTGCGGCGGCAGTACGAGGAGAAGCTGCTGCTGCGGGCGTACGACACGTTGCTCGTGCTGCCGGAAGGGAAGAAGACGGAGAAGCGGGATAAGGTTATGAAGTTGGCGCATGATATGGTGGTCATCAAGCACCCGTTTCTTCTGGCGTGGCAGATTGAGCTGGAATGGACGTCTGGATTGGATAACCTGGCGTATTGATCTGCACTCTCCCACCTAAAATTCACATCACGTGCCATTTTGGATAGCATTTCCCTAGACAGCCTGGGTATCAAGTACATCCACATTAAATCTACCACTTAGCATCCACCCTCCTTCACACATTCACCCCACTCATAACCCTCCCCTTCTCCTCAGCCGAAAACATACTAACCCCCTGCCTCAACGCATGAACCAGCATCGGCACACTGCGATCCGAGAAGTCATTCGCGCCCCGCACTTTCTCGATGTCGTCGCCCAGTTCGGCGGCGATTTTGCGCTGGTACAGGGATACGAAGTCTTCTTCCCGGCGTGGTTGGGTGGGAGGAGCAGTCTGGATTTCGGAGGATGGTGATGGGGGAGTTAAAGGCACTGGCTCGGGCTTGGTCTTTTTCTTTTTGCTTTCCTTGCGCGGTGGGGTGGGGTTGGCTGCTGGGGGCTTGGGATGGTTAGTTGGGTTTGAAGTCTGTGCTTCGGGGATTTACCTCGTCGGGACTGCTTCGGGTGTTCTTGTGCTTTTTGCTTTGTCTTGCTGCGTTGTTGTCGCTCTCGCTGTCTGAGAGATTTACTGTGGTTTTCGATTAGCGCCGATGAAGGTCTTGTTTGGATCGTAGAGCCTCTACTTTCTGTGCGTGATTTGCTCTTCTTCGACCTCTTTTTCTTTAGCGCGGCGACTGCGCCGTTTTTCAATACTGGGCTGGCCATATTGTGTTGTTTGCTCGCGACAAATGGAAGTTTCGTCTCGTCGCTCGATATGCACTTAGTTATCTTATCTTCACGTGATATCTACTTCGGGCATAGTCGTGCTTTCTCCGTGGCGGTCCACCCTCAGGTGCATCTGTTGGTCATGTTTTAGTCTTGGCCGTACAATTGGCTAACGTGTCATACGCGCCTCGTCGCCTTATTTTTCTTCTCGAATGCTTACTAGTACCGGTCAAGAATCCTGTGTAACCGAAGGTTATTGGCATGTAGGGCGGGGCAGTTTATCTTTCCCACTACCCCTCACATACGTTGCCTAATTCCGCCTTCCGTCCTTTGAATCGCTTCCCTCGACCGACATCACCCGCAAGGGCATAACTACGCTATTATATCTCAATCATATACCGACGCCGAGCAGAACGAGGTTATTGAATGTAAACACAATCCAACTTGAATTCTTTACGGGTGACAACATCCCGGAATATGCGATATTATCCCACACCTGGGTAAGGGATGAGGTGACATTTTTCAATCTCACGAATGTCACCGCATACCAGAAAAGAGGCTACGAGAAGTTGTTAAGTTTCTGTGCTCAAGCAAAAACGGATGGGTATCTATATGTCTGGATCGACTCATGCTGCATCAATCCGACTAGCAGCGCCGAACTGTAGATCGAAGCCTGTTGCATCGCCAATTTAACGCGACGCTGAATTATTTGAGTAGCTCCGAAGCCATTAATTCGATGTACCGCTGGTACGAAAATGCCCAATGTTGCTACGTCTTTCTTTTCGATTATCCCAAGAACAACAAGTGCGGGCACATTTGAATCCTCACGAGCCATCAAAGTTCTGCAAACGCTGTTTTGGACAGAGCACATGGTTCACTAGGGCCTGGACTTTGTACGCAACTCTCGTTTGCCCAGCATCGAGGAGTGGAAAGAAGCTAATTCTTTGCAGGCAAGAACTTCTAGCACCAAAACAAACGAAGTTTTAAGACAAATCCTGGACCTATATAGGGTATCTAGAGGCAAGACTTCTTGACCCTCATCACCACCACCAGACCCGAGATCTTGCAGAAGATATCCATGAAATTACAAGTATCCCTCGCGAAATACTCACGAAATCAGAGTCAGTTTACTCTGCGAGCATAGCGCAGCGTTTCTCCTGGGCTTCTAGACGGAGGACTACGAGAAACGAAGACATGGCTTACTGCCTTCTCGGTCTTTTCGACATCCAGATGCCGCTCTTGTACGGCGAAGGTTCAAAGAAGGCGTTTCTCAGGCTACAAGAGGAAATTATGAAAGTTTCTGACGATTAGTCAATATTCGCTTGGGGCCTGAAACCTTCATCAACGGGACTTGCTTGGAATCAGTCTCAATGTTTCGATGAGCTATGCTTCAGAAAGAAGGACTGTGCCGGGAAAACTTTCTATGCAGGACCATTACTGTCTCCTTCGCCGTACTGCGCATTCTTCGCTCATAATCTCGACCAAAAAATCCACAACTGGCCGCAATCCACACTCCATGACCAATCGCGGTCTTCGAATCCCTCCTCGGTTTCTGACAAACGCAGTAGATAGCAAACCATTCGTGAGTACGGACATGACCGTTTGTTACAGAGGTATCAAGAAGCAGTGCGAATCGCAGGAGGGATTCCCTTCCGTGGAGTATTTAACGCTGAGCTGCGTGGAAACAAGCAATCCAATGTGTCCGCTGGCGATGTGTGTCATGCATCTGCAAGAAGATCTCTACACCAGAGCGATAACCACAGACAACGTTGCAGCCGTATTGTCCTGGCCAAGGTATGACGAGGAAGCAGAGGAACGCACTGTATACCTAGTGCGCGACCCTCAAATTTACGCCACAGGTCCTGCCGCCAGGCCCTCCCCGGCGACCGTTTTGTCATTGAGGCACCTTTGCCGGATTTGGACAGTGCCAAATCGCCTATCCGCCAGAATACTGGGATAGGGAGAAAGGAATTGTCTCCTGCCATAGGCTCGCCGGAAGAGTGGTAATTTTGTTTCAACGCACCAATCCAGATGGGTTCGGTACGCAGATCCCCCCTAGTGTGAGGAAAATTGCTGTAACATTCTCCTACGTCAATCCGACATAGTATTATGATATAGAGGGTTTACATTCTCATATTCCGGATTTACGCTCGTACTTGGAACTCAAACACATGAAGGCTCTTCCAGGTAATAATTCTGCTGACGGGATAGTTCTATTTGGCGAAACCTACTCCATCCTCGTCGATAAGGACCCGATCGTAGATAATATCCTCCATTTGATAATTTCCCCCGATTTGGAGTGAAGAGGTTCCAGAAGGTCTATTGAAGGAATAATTATAAGTTCAGAGATGTCTATAAAACCATGTGGAAAGAGCTTTTACAGAGATACCCATACCAAATAGATAATCAAACTTCCTCCTCCTCCTCCTCCCCCCTCTCACCCGCTCCCCACCTCCTCAACCAAAGCGTCAACAAACTACAACACGCCACCTGCACCGCCTGAAACACTACCGTCTGCACCCTCAATCTCGCCAACTGCGCCGGCTGTAACTCTCCAAACAGCACCTGTGTCAGCGGCAACCCAACCGCCGGCGTCTTGGTCGGCACCACAAAAGCAACCGCGATCGCATCCGTCGGCACCCGCAACCACAACTTGGCCGTGACTAGCGCGACCACGAACCACAGCAGAAACAGCGCGATAGCGAAGAAGACAATACAGACAATGTTGGATGCGGGGAGCGTAGAGAAGGCGTGCGAGGCAAAGGCTTCATCGTACGTTTGCCATATGAGTATGAGGAGCGCGAGCGAGCCGATCTTGTTCAATTTATACTGCACAAACACCTTGTTGCAAGCCTTAGGAAACAGGGTCTGAAGGATTTGGCCGACGGCCTGCGGTGCGTTAGCTCCCTCGTGGCAGTGAGCGAAGAGGAAAAAACGTACCAGAGGAAGAAACACAGACAACCCGAGCGACTTGAACACGCGACGATATATCTCCGCATAGCTGCTGATGCTAGGGAGATGTGCGGTGTACCATGTATCGACAGAAGTGTACATTTGGATCAGCGCCGGGGAGAGGAAGGGGCCGAGGAGGTTGCTGATGGTGGTTTGGGATAGGGCGAGGGGGGCGTTGCCGTTTGCTTTGCGCGTCATGACGACGTTGAAAGCGATGCTGCGTACCAGTCAGTAGGCTGGTCCAAATGTGAGGGAGGGAGGTGCAAACGCAGTGGGCAGACACCCCAGGACTATGACTCCGACGAGCAGGTCTGCATCCATGAAGGTCTTGTTTACGGCTGTGGCGCTTGCGACGCCGAAACTGATTGCAGA
Organism: Polyplosphaeria fusca; assembly: GCA_010093805.1. Lineage (NCBI taxonomy): Eukaryota > Fungi > Ascomycota > Dothideomycetes > Pleosporales > Tetraplosphaeriaceae > Polyplosphaeria > Polyplosphaeria fusca. The sequence goes on from ML996217.1 coordinate 72,247, forward strand.
GGTAAGGAGGTAGCTCTGCGTCTGGACGAAGATGTGGACTTTCCATCGCGAGAGGTTGTCGCAGAGGATCTTGGTGGGGATGGTGCAGCCGTTGATGAAGAAGATGATGGCGACGCAGAGGTAGTTGATCACCGTCTGCTTGAGGGCTTGGTCTTGGGGAGGTACTTGGGCTTGTGATGCGATAAGAATGAGGAAGAGCATGGTTATGAGGAACCATTGGTCTTTGATAAACCAGAGGATGTGTTGTGCACATTGCTTGAGCATGGTTCTCTTCTGTGGCGTGGAGGGCGCGACATGGTCGCCATTTTGGTCCTTTATGTTCTTCGAATTCTCTGACTCAGAAGTTTCTGTTGAAGAGTTTTGTTAAGTATTTTAACCAGCGAAAGATTGTTTTGGTGGATGCGGGGACTTACGGTTGGTCTCACGAGTGACCTGATTCTCGTCCGGAACGCTCATCTTGGTATCCGCGTTAAACGTACCCAGTACTGACTCCTCAAAGTTGAATCATACTCGAACATCTCGAACTTATACGAGAAGTTATCCCATGAAGATCTTCTTTCTTCGCTACGAAATCCGTAGCCGGCCTTCGCCCCGACGCTTACCTATCCACGCTACTCTTGTGACTACGCCCGATTAAGAAAATTTTATGATGTTGTACGCTTCAACCACTGACTCATTCACGTCATCTCAAACGGCAAAGTTTTCTTGAACAGACAGCATTTGCCAAATATGATTCTTTCTGCAGCAGGACAACAAGTCATCAATGAATGGGACGAGGTTGTTCACATTTTTTCGCGGGAGCTCTTCAACGCAACAAATCAAGAAGTGGCCCTCGATGAAACGATTGTTCACCTAGCAGTCAAGGAACAGGAAGAGTCATTTTCTGCTCGGTGTGGTGGATGCCATGGAATGTGAACCGAGAAGGACTCTGGTAAGCGCCCTCATCATATAACGGCGCGCGCCAGCAAGCTACAGTAAGATATAACGCACAATCCAAGCGGATTCTCCTACGAAAAGACTAACAGATACGTCCAGAGTCATTCGGATTCTCTAGTCGAGTTTGCGTGACATACCAGTGACTTTTTTAAGGAGCATCCCCAACGCTACGTCAGCCTCCACATCGTGCAATCCAACAAAATAGGCGGCAGCGTGTTCCACACACTCTCGCTGAGAAATTCTTCCACAGTCTGTCGCCCAAGACCGTGCACACGTTGATCACGCGCGAGTTCGACGTTCAGCTTGCAACCGTGCGACTTTGCCGCCGTTGCTGCAAGGGACATTATATCCAATCCGCCGAGGGGCGGATTCCGAGGCGCGGATTCCGAGGCGCGCACAGCGGTCGCAGAGCTGCATGCACGGTTGGAGGGCGAGGCAGAGACGCAAGTGACTGATGTAGTCTCCAATGATGTCTTCTGCAAGAACATGGTACTACTAATGGTCAATACGAGTTCTTGCACAGGCGGACGGGAACCAAGGGGTTGGAGACTCAGGGGTGTACATGGGGGCTGATGGTGTCGAATCATCATACACAAAAGGTCCCTAATCTAACGTAATCGATGTCCTTTTGCTTCTTTCCGAATCCGGCATGTTTGCACGTTATCTCGAGTCCATGAACAAATACGCACATGTGTCCGGTCCCAAAATATTATTCAAGCCTCACACACACCACTAGGAAGACTGCCCGCCTGGAGCTTGGATGGCGCACTGACTTGCGGAAATTGTACCTGCATGTACTTTCTTGCCCGTGTCGCGCGAAACGCTCTTGGCGCTTCTTACCGTACTCGCCTATCTCGCGCGAAACACTACACCAGTACCGTTCTCAACCGCGCAAAGACCTACAAACCCGATGGTGAGCCTCAATATTACGCCAAGATGTGCGCTAGATGTCTGTTGAGGCGCACTGCTTCGCCATGATGCTACTTCAGGGCGGTTGAGCCGCCTGAGCAGCCAAAGTCCTCCCCAGGTCCTACGGATACTTTTTTTGGTATTAGAGTCAAATCTGGCAACTCCATCCTCTACAAACATGCCAGCTTGAAGCTCCAGCAAGGCCTTCTTCCGTGAATCACAAGCCATCCAAGCGCTCGCACGGAGCAACCCAACCAAGCTTCATCACGCACGGGGCTGGAGCTCCCTCGTGCGGGCCATACTACGTACGAAGCTTAGATGGAGCTCTTGGCCTCTCCTGTCGAAGTGTACTTGTCTTACGTCTCATCTCTTTATTAGGCTTAGTAGGCGCCTAACAAGGAAAGATTTAGGGCTCCATCGAGGCTCCGTGCGCGTCGAATCTAGCCCAGCTGACTCTCGGACTATCACCAGCCTCAGCACAGCCAGGAAATTGTACCCAAGTTCTGTTGGCTTCGGGAGTATCTTTGGCAGCTAGGGGAACCGCGGGAATGAAATGAGTCTGGAATCGTCTATAAAAGAATGGCAGTTCCCTCGAATATTCCGGCCACCACCATCCAGCTCTCCTTTCCTCTACAACCATCACAAACAGCCTCCACATCTCAACATCTATTCCCATTCTACTACTTACTATAATTCTCTTGTTCCAACACCCCCACCAACAATGTTCTCCAAAATCTTCTTCTTCGGCCTTATGGCAGTCACCATGGCCACACCCACCCCCGGCCAAAAAGGCTGGCGAGACAACCGTCCAACCGGTGTCCCAGTATGGCACCGCGTGGATGCCGAAGACCTCACATGCGGCGACAGCTGCAGCTGGCAGTGCTGGCAATTCACCAAAACCTCCGTCTCCGTCTCCGGCACCTCCAACTTCGCGCAGTACGCGGGATTTCATGCCAGCGCTTCCCTCGGCGACACTGAAGTCGTGCCCAACAAGGACTTCAGGTGCCTGAACTGCAACGATCTAGTTGCGCCGGGGAATAACAATGGATGGGAACTGACGCTTAAGACGGCTGGTGCGCCCATGGAGGGCCCGCTCCCGATTTACTTAAAGTTTCCGTGGGAGACGGCGTTGTTCTCGGCTGATACCGGGGGCCCATTTATGAGTGATCAGGTTATCGGTGATGATGGATTCGAGTGCGATGTCTGGACATGCGGGGGTAAGTACACGCTGTGGATGATGACCGGGCTGATTCGCTAACATTCACTTAGGTGGCATGAACCCCATGCAGTGCCGTAACTGCAAGTTTGCAGCCTCGTATTCGGTTTACCAGGCGACTGGTATTGAGGATTGCTCCTACTGGGAAGACTGAGAGTGAACTGGGACTAAGAGTGTAATCATAGATTGGGGGCTTTTCTTAATGGGATAGATATTGTTTAGTTGAGCCGAAATATTTTGTATAAATAGGTGCTTCTACAATTACTACAATTTGCTTTACCACCGCACACTACCGTCCGCATCTACTATTCATCATCGTACTCGTCGTTTTCGAATGGTCGGCGAGGCCCAGATTGGTATCTTGAACGTGGACGGTCGTTTGGGGTCCTTCCGCGAAACCCCGGATCAAGAACACGGCGCTCCTCTCGCTGGTATCTCGGCGAAACCATATCCGTTTCGTGATATTGCTCGTACTCCTGGTAGTCTCTTCTTGTACGCACAACCTTTTGAAGACTTCTCGATCTGCGCCGTCTGTGCGATCTTGCCTCGCGCAAGACTAGAGCACCAGCCGCGAGACCGAAGACGGCGCCCACTACGAAGCGCTTCTTTCTCCCCCTGCCCCTGTATTCAGGATCCGTATTTCTCCACTCTTCATCATCATCTTCGCCGTCTCCATCGTCCTGGGCGCTTCTGTCGAAATGTTTTTCACCAGAATCGTCGCTACTGCTTTCAGATGCCGCAGCCTCGATACATCTCTGTATATGCTTTCCGGAGATTTCGGAGTCGCGACAAGAGTCTTCACCACAGTCTCGCTTGAATAGTGCCCAGCGAGTGACTAGCTTCCCAGTGCCTTGTTCCCGCATACGCCGTTCCTCGTAAAACCCCTCACACCTGACCAGAATTAGTCTGTAGGTATAACGGGGGTGATGTTGGTATACTCACATTGATAAGTCGCTCGATATTGTCTCTGGAAAAGATGAATGCTGGTGTGGATTTGGGGTCGCACTAGCCAGTGGACGAGGCTGACAGGTGTGGTCTCCTTCAGAGATTGGAATTGTATCGCTGATCCAACGCGAGGACATCGATGCCTCAAATACTTCGCAACCCCCTCTTCGTCTTTCGATATCGCATCCGACAGAATAGGGCAATGTTAACAATGTCAAGGGCGCAGGGCGGTGCCCTCGCAGCGACGCTGTGCCCCACGGCCTCCGGGCCAATACATTTTGCGCGAACGCCCAGGCGAAGATAATCTGCCTAGAGTTGCTGAGGCACTGCATAAATCGTCCTCCAAGGCTAAAGTTAAATTCACACTTATTCAAACGCTATTGGCTATGCTGGGCTGAAAAGTCAGCCTCGTCTTTCAATTGGCTCTCAACAAACTCCAAAGGGACTCACTTGCAGGAGAAGGACCTCGAGGGACCTACGGGGATGCTTTACTCACCAGACTAAATTCTTGCGTATTCTTCTCATGTGCTATCGCATTCTGTTCCGTTTTGTAGACTGACATGAGTGCAGGTTGTTGAGTTGCAACTTCCCATTTCTGTAGCTACGCTTGCGCATTCCTGATTGGATCGTGCGATTCTGCCTCTGATCAATCAGGGCAGATACGCTGTAACTGTATGAATACATAGCTTCCCTCCGCTGCAGATCCATCGGTCACTCATACAATACACTCCTGGCTTTGACCTGAGCCTGATTATACAGGTTCCGACACCTGCCATTAGTCAGTGACGGCACAGCAGAGATGTGTCCGTTACAAAGTACCTGCGGCGTCGTTACGCCTCAAGGCACCTGTGGCGACGGGTTCAACCATAATAAAGGCGGGGTACGGGCGATACAGCTCGAAGAAACCCAGATCAGGATGTGGCTATTCCGAAGAAAAGATATTCCCTGTGACATCACAAGCGAAAAACCCGATCTAGATAGCTCGGGCACGCCACTCATGAACTTTGGCCCCGGGAACTGCTCCATCGCCTCCTCTTGGAAAAACATGAAGATGGTGAGGCCTACTTTGAAAGTTGTCTAGATACGATCTAACGCGAATAGACATTTGATCTGAATTTCTGTGGCCAGGATGATATTAGTGATTGGCGGTGGCAGCAGTCGAAGTGGCCCCAAAATATGACGTGTTCTGAAAAGACGAACGTGTCCACCTGTAAGGAACAAGTGGAGAAAAATCCGCAAGCTTTTAGCGAAGCGTACTTTCTCATTCAGTACATCAAGGTATTTCAAATGCCGTAATTCCACAAGGCTGGGTGGAGCAACTTTGGGCACGTCATAAATGGCATCTTTGATAGAACAAACCACTCATCAATTCGATCCATTTATCCATCCGTCCCTCTCTTATCAAGCACCTTCCCCCTCCCCACTGTTTTCTACAGCTCCACCGTCCCTAAGACTCCACCTTCCCTAAAACTCCACCTTCCCTAAAACTCCACCTTCCCTAAGACTCCACCGTCCCTACGATCCCCCCTCCCCCCTCCCCACTTTTCCCTCCAGCTCCATCTTCCCTACGACTCCACCACCATCCCATCCTCAACCTCCCTCCCCCCCACAAGATACTCCGCAATAACCGCCGCCGCCTCCCCCCCATCCCACAACGACATATGCCCCTCCCCTCTCCTCGTCACAACCACACTCCCCCTCAACTCCTCCCTAACCCCCAACCCCATCCCATACCCCGTCCTCGGATCCCCCGTACTCGCCACCAACACCACTCTCCCCCTCCCCACCTCCACATCCAGTGCTCGCGGCGCATTCCTCACCGGCACCACCCACCCCACACACATCCCCTGCACCCCCCACATCCCACTCATGCCTCGCGTCAGCGGCGCGAGCTGTGCCGCCAACCGCTGTTTATCCCGCATCTTGGACAGCGAAGACGAGGTGCTAGACGTCCAGTCCAAACACAACGTCGCCTGCGCCGCGAGCGCGGAATCCAGGCCATCGAGGCGGGTAGAAAGTGCTGTTGCATCGCCCTTGCTAGCGTTGTACAGCGCTACGGCGAGCGCGGGCCAGGAGAGTGGGGAGAGGGGGGATGGGGAGGGAAAGTGTAGGTAGGGCTGTGTGTTGCGGAGGATGTCTTGGTATGAGACGGTCGGGGCGCAGGCTGTGGTGTCGCAGCCAGGGGCTGGGAGGGGGGAGGTGGAGGCAGCTGAGAGCAGGGAGAGCCAGAGGTGTGTTGTGTTTGTGCCGGACAGGGGGGTGTGCGAAGCAGGGGAGCTGGCCCAGGCGAGGAAGCTGGTGAGGGAGAGGGCGTAGGCGGTGGTTTCGGCGATGAGGGTGGAGATTTCGGATTGGGTGTGTTGGAGTACGGCGTCGAGGGCCATGGCGCGGAGGGTGGAGGGGAAGAGGGAGGCGTATTGGGCGCCGAGGACGGTGCCGTAGCTGGCGCCGTAGAAGGTGAAGGGTTGGGAGCCGAGGGAGAGGCGTACGGCTTCGTGGTCTTTGGCGACGGAGAGGGTGTCGATGTGTTTGAGGAGGGGGCCCGTGAGTTGGAGGCAGGATTCGCCGAGGCGCCGGTTCTTGGATATCATGGCGTCGTACTCGGCTTGGGTGGAGGGGAAAAGGGATACGGATTCGGCGAAGATGGAGGTGTTGCAGTGGATTCGGCTGCTGAGGCCGATGCCTCTTGGGTCCACGCCGATGACATCGAAGGAATCGATAATAGAAGCGAGGCTAGGGTTGTTCAAGGCGAGACTGGGAAGTGCGCCGACGACATCAGAAGCAGGGGCGCCGGGGCCGCCAGGGTTGAAGAAGAGGTCTCCAACCTTTTTGGTGCTGTTTGAAGGTGCTGGGAGACGTACAATGCCTAGTTGAAATTGCTCGCCGGATGGCTTGTCCCAGTCAATTGGGACTGAGAGCGTGCCGCATTGAAGTTGAGGCGGGAAGCCGTGGTCTTCTGGACAAGGCACAAAGGCGATGTTCGTTGGACTGAAGGGCAGGGTGTATGGGCGATCAGCGTCCAAAGAGAAAGAGCAGGCGATAAATATGGTGGATATTAGCGTGACAAGGGAAACTGTGGAGTAGAACATGACGTTGAAGGAGACAGGCGGAATATTAACGTACAGACCTGCCGTATTGCGCTCGCTCTACTTTTATACGACGACCCATGGGACATGTTCACAATCTGGTTGACACCTTCTAGTCTTGATGTTATGCAGTACTCGTCGCGTGCAGCATGCATCCTTCGATCCTCTCACCCGTAACGTTATCCCCGCACCGTGGGTGACCTCGTTCCTCTCGTTCGGGTTTCTTCCGCGCCCTCTACGACGCATCTGGGCATGGCTGCGCGCAGAATATGGTTACACAGCAGACACGGATAAACGTGCAATCTCGAGGCGCTCGGAACAGGTGTTGGTGGCTTTACCGGTAGACGGAAGGCTTACGGAAGGCTTAGCTGCGGCTGTGGTGGGGACGACTGCATCTGACCGGGTTCGGGCAGTCAGCGAATACGAGGCGGCTATCAGGCGACTTCGTCTCTTCAGTATATTTTGTAGACGTCTTTTCGTCCTCTCTAGCGTAGGAGGATTGAATTGAGCTGCTGCACAGTTAGAACTCTTGGTTTTCGGTTATCGTCGGCATAGTGATTCAGGAAGACGCGGCTTTGGTCACGTGGTCACGGCTCATCTATGGATCTGATATTCAACGAAATATTAGAAGAAACTACGTAAGTTATCCAACAACCCAGATTTACATCTCAAATGCCCATTTCATTACCATCTACCTTATGTCCTTCCTGTATAATTCGTACAACGCAGCTATTAATCCCTTCAAAAAATGCTTATGCAACCAAATGCTAACATGAACCATCCACTCCTCACATCTTCCCCCAATGCGCCTCCCACTCCTCATCCTCCTCAATCGGCGTCGGCTCCACCATCCTCAGCTCCCCAAATTCGCTGCTCACATCTTCGTCACTGTCGCTATCATTGTGCATCTGCACAGCGGTGATAGCAACGCCCTTGCCCGCGTCGCGGCCCGGCTTTGCGATACCCGACATGCCCCTCGCCGGTGAACTCTTTTCCTCGTCCAGATCCTGCATGACAATCTTGTCGTCGTCAGAGCTGTCGTCTGCTTCGGGACGAATCGTCTCGCGGGCCGCCTTTTGTTGCGGTGAAGGCGTTGGATGCATGTTGGACGGAATTTGGCGGTTGGTGAGATATGGAGCTGGGAAAGCTGCTGGCGAGGATGTGGTACGTGGCTCGGTTGGGATAGTTCCAGACAGGGGATCCATTTCTGAAAATGCGTGGGATGGCTGAGCGGGCTGGATCGTGGATGGAGTCGGCCTGGAGCTGCGTTGGGGCTGTTGGCCTGTGCCTGTGCGCTGGGTCATGAAGGCGCGTCTCATGGCTTGGGACGATTGTGCAGATGTCGGTGTGGGAGTTGTGTCGATGAGCTCATTTGGCTTCTCATTCCGACAGGAGATTGGCTCAGAAGTGGTCCGCGATAGTGGTTCTGGCTGGCGTGTGTCCTGCTTCTGTTTCTTGACCTGCTCTTTGACTTGTTTCTTCTTCCTCTCCATTTGCTCCAGAGCCCGCGTCTGCTCGGCCACGCTATTGAAGTCGATGTCGCCAAAGCCAATCTTAGTCAAGATGCTTCCAATCAGGTAGCGATATCTGTCGTGACCTGTAACTAGCTTGCTCATGTCGACGTTCTCGATTCCGAAGACGTCCTTGATTTGATGAAGACCTGCGACGCCCATTTGGAGTTTTGTGGAGCGATAAAGGAAGCCAAGAATGTAATCTTCAGCGCTGAAAACGTTTACAACGCGTGAAGAGACCACTGAGCGGGCCTTTCTCCATGAGAGGCTGTCAGATGGCACTGGTGCTCCCATCAAGGCAACAGATTCTACAAGACCAAATGCATTCTGGTCAGCGAGCTCGACCAAACAAGCATATATTACGCGCGCGCCGATCGAATAGCCGACGAGTGTTACGGGTCGCTCGCCTTGAACCTTGTCCATTAATGCGTGAGCCAATACTTTTCCAGCTTTGTCAGCTCGTGCCAGGGCAATGGAGAAGGGATTGTCGAGAACGCTGGCGACTTTGACCAGCCCGAGCGGCCAGAGACCAGCATAAAGTGCTCCAAGCAGAGTTCGGCTCACAACTGTGTAAGTCACGCCATCCCACGCGTAGTTGAACAGGACCTCGTTTAGCGAATTACCCAGGCGAAGCATGGCATCCATCTCGAAACGAAGAGCAAATGGTTCGGTACCAGAAGCGTCAATAATCTCCCAAGGCTTGTTGACATCCGAGGGTGAGTTTAACCATCCGCTGACACCAATAGTCACGCGAAGACGATGCTGTTCGCGTTTCTTTGGATCCTTGGCATCTTGGTCTTCGGACCAGTCTTCAGAGCTTTGAGCTGCTGGGCGATTTGGATCTGGGAAGATTTAGCGGATAGAGTAGATAGGAGCTTGGATATTACCTTGGACAGGAATGAATTCAAAATCTTGCACTTCTTTGGCGTACTGCTTCATGAGTCGGCCCGTCATCTTCCCCCCGTATGCGCCAAAGAGGCTGCCGACCAGGACTGAACTGCCCGCCAAACCACCAAGCAAGCCAGAGATAGCCGTCGCGCCAAGACCAAGACCACCCATGACGGTGCCTACGCCAGCCGCCAGGAGTGGAGCAGCAAGGCCCCCTGTGACTCCGATAAGAACGACACCCCCAATTGTGGCTAGGCCAACCTTCCACTTCCTGGACGCAGAGTCGTTTGCTGCTTGTCTCTTTGCCGTCTCTTCTGCGTCCATTTGAGACGCCGCCGAGGCGAGAAGACCCTGAGCAACCGATTTTTCGTGTTCGGCGAGGACATCGGATTCGATCTGGAGACTGCCGGCCAAGCGTAGAAGCAGCACTCGCGAATGAGCAGGGTAGTGCTCCAGGCTGAGAAGCAGAAGCAGAATACAGTGCAGTACCAGTACCCGCTTCGGCTCCCCGAGCGCCTCGAGCTTATTTTCAATGACATCGTAATGGCCGTGCTTCTTCTGCTCGTTGTTTGAGGGCGTGCCAAATGGGTCCCCTTCGAAATCAATGAGCAAGGAATTGCCCTGCCGCGATCTCTGGTCTTCATCTAGACGCTTCTTGCGCTCGAGCTTTGCCCGTCGCACTACTTCGCCTCTGAGGCACAGCACATCGCAGACGCGATGCATGGCTCCAGCGCGCCATTTGTCAAAGAAGGTGAGGGCGGCTCTCCGTAGACCCAGCATTTGTGTGGACTCGACTTCTTCTTTGCGTGCCACCCTAGCTCTTTCCTTTGCCAGGGCAATCTCATCTTCTGGTGTGTCAAAGCTTATCAGATCATGTACTGGGGAGGCTTTTGGCTTGGGGGACGGTGGAGGGGCCGTGGCGGACGTGTCGTGGGTCTTGTCTGGGTCGAAGGTTGCTAGTAGGTCGCTTCGCATGGCATCGGTACAGAGGAGAATGAGGAGGGCAAGCTCAACACGAAGAGCTGGCGTCTCGAGGACAGAGGTGAGCGAGGTGCCTTCATCTTGCTGCTGTGCCGCGTCCGGGCCCGCGCCAGTCACATAATTGGCGACCTTGTAGAGCATCGCGGAGGACAGAAAACGCGACGTCTATAAAGTGAGTGATCGGGTCAGGAAAGAAAGAGAGGTTCCTGGCAAGAAGTGGCATATTGAGGTCGACGCGCAAAGGGGGCACGGGGGCTAGGCTGCTGGCCTGAAGGATTCGGTTCCCGGTGGGCCTGAGGGGCCGAGTACGGCGCTGAGTCGCTCAAGTGAGCTGGTTGGGCTGAGCGCACATTTGTGCGAACATATCGACATGTTGCCAGAGATATTCAAGGGGCCCAAGAATGATGTTTGGTTTGGGATGAGATGGATCGGCGGTGGAGCATTGCGCGTGCATTGCGTGGGAACGTGATGACGCGTTTAGCGTGGGTGGACCTCGGATGTGTCTTCCCCTCCCGCTCCGTGCTTCCCACACCCCAGACCATATCTGATCTATTACTTTATCGATCATGTTACATATATGCATGCATAGAGGAGCCTCGAATCATCCCGCTGACCCGCTCACTCATGACCCAATGTCGTGGGTCGGCTCCCGTGACATGGACCTGGAATCCACGCACCTTGTCTCTTCGCCGGGCATTACTACATCCGAAATGCAAAGTGCACTCCGAATGCGGGCGTCCGTAAGCTGGCAGGATTTCTTCTCTTGCGCTGGCGAATCTGCTCATCTAGAACTCGAGAAGGATTGTGCCAGCTGCTTGTTACACAACAGATTACACTCCAATGAGCACTCAGAGTCGCTCGAATTTTGTCCAAATCGCCGTTCCAAGGAACCGTGCGCCACGCCTTTGAGCACTAGGCAGTTTGATAACTCTGGACAACCAATGAAACTTTGAGAGGATAATGACCGATCTGCACTGTTGCATCGGGGCCTGCTTCCGCGCCAGCAAACCCCTGCTCTCGCGCGAAGCTATGCCATTGCTTGGCCACAGTGCGCCCTGTTCATATACTGTGGGTTTGCCATTCTCTTCCAGGTTGTCGGGTTTCTCTCCAGGTTACTCAATCTGACCCATCAAAAAGCCAAAGCATCCTTCGATGGATCCTTTCTCTATCATCGGTGTTGCTGGCGCCATTGCTTCCTTAATCGACCTTGGCTGTCGTTGCGTCCGTGAAATTTCACATATACGAGCCCACCTGGAATCTGGTTATCTCAGCCTGGCATGGCTGGACCTCCAATCTCAGCTTGTTGCTCTGAACACTGCGCTTTTGAAGATACAGGAGTGGCTGGATGCAGTGGGCGCCACATCGAGCGCAGACGCCCACCATCAATTGGTCATGGACATGGACATGTCGCTCTCTTGCTGCAGGTTGCTTGTCGAACATCTTGATAAGCATGTCAATGAGCTCAAGCAGAAGGACTACGGCAAGTTTGGGTTGCAGCAAAAGTTCCGCGGGATGATGGCGTTGGACGGAAAAGGTATTGAAGACGTGAGAAAGATGATGGACCGTCAAACAATGGCCCTTACTTTGTTGCTTGTTGCATGTAACAGGTTTGTATCAGCTTACTAGTTCACCTCTAGGTTGTCTGCTAACTGCTGTCCAGCAAAACGGCAACGGAACAGAAACAGTTGTTGGAGAGACGATCAAACAGGCATGTCTTCCGGCGACTCCAGGACGACAGCTCCTCCTTAAGGGCCCTTGACGACAACGCCTCCACGATTTCATACGTGACAGACAATCTATCGAGGTTGTCTCTCAAGTTTGGATTCGACGCCGAGATTTTCCGGTCGCGGGTATACGAACGTGTCATGAGGGGTTCAATGAAGAGTTTGATTCGTCGCCCTGCGATAACACGGCCCAAATTCGAGAGGCCGCCGCAGAAGTTCCTCTACGACGAAATACTATCGGACACGCCGATTCCGTATATGAGTAGAAAGGAACGGCAATACTTTATCGGCTTTGAGCGACAGTGACATTCTTTTTAAGATAGCAGTCTATGATGTCTCCGTGGTCTTATCGGTATTATCCTGCTGTGGTAGACATGACGACGGTCCTTCGGGATTTGTGTATGACCCTCTCTTTAGTGTAAGGACTTCATAAATATTTCCGTCGAGAAGTAGGATTGGATCAGAACGAGGTCTTTGGAACAAAACTTGCTTCATCGCACTCTACATAGTTCCCGCATGAAATTCGGTAGTGGATAAACAAGACATTTTATTGTTTCCAACGGATCTTCTGGATCTCGAAAGTGCGTACTGGGGTACATAGGTTTAACTAAGATCACGTGCGGGCGCGTTTCGGCCAAGACCGACTACCGGTAGTCTCTTTGGGGAACGTGTTTAGACTCAGCTGAATCCCGAGAACCCCGAATTCATTGCGCCCCTCCGCGCCCGCTCCCTTTTCCTCTCCCACCTTACACCTCACACTGCGACTTCACCACGCAAGTAGGCCGGACGTTTGTTCTGCGGCCTGCACTGCCATGTCTCTCTTTGGGCCTGATCCGTTTAAAGCGGACTCACCTCAGCCATCTCCATTCCCATCTTGGAAGCCTTCGCATGTGCGCGTCCCGACCTCTAATGCGCTTGAGTAAGTCACATCACCTGTACCTCTACCGCTATTAGTTCGGCTTGATGCTTCATTTTACGAAGTCCCTGCTCATCGTGGATCTCTCCTCATCATGGTTGTGTAGACTCGATAGTGAGGTGGTCTCCATCCTCGTAGGCACCGAGCCAGCGCAGCGAAAGTTCTCCATTCACCAATCTGTCGCAATCAAGAGCTCCGAGTACTTCGCTCGTGCTTTGAACGGGGCGTGGAAGGAAAATGAGGATAAATGTATCGAGTTCCCCGAGATTTTACTCGGTCATCTCATCATTTTGCGTGTACTCCCGTCTTATGCTAATGACATAAGTTACAACAAGCGCGAAGCCCGCGAAATCTCAGATACAGACCCCGCACAAACGCACGGTGATGACTCGTCTAAACGCTCTAGAAGCGATGACAAGGACTAGAACGTAGCCAATAGAGGCTAGGGACTCGCGGTAAGAACGCTGGCTCTACAGGGGGAGTTGAGGCGCATGGGCTCTGCGTTCGAGGACGAGATGAGGGCGAGGGTATGTGCACTGCGCCGACGATAAAGGTAGATAACTTACGGTTAGCACGGTGAAAGCAATGCATGTTTTACTCAGCTAAGCTACTTGCACGCAAAGTACAACACCACTTTCACCTACGCGACACACGACAAACCAACGCGCTTCTCACAACCAAGCTTCTTACAACTACAACCATGCCTCCCACAACCAACATGGCCAACGAGATGGAGCGATACCTCAACCCCGCGCTCTGCGCAAATCCGAAATGCCAACACTCATCGAAGAAGCCTGCCGATATCGTCTGCCAGGGATGCAAGCTTGTCCAGGTACGCCAGAAGGCAGCCTTGTATGGTACCACGGGAACTGATGGATCATAGTATTGCTGCAAAGCTTGTCAATCTGCTCATGCAGGCCTTCATAAGAAGTTTTGCAAGTCGGATCTTATGGCGGAAATCTACGTACCCCGCTGGGTTAAAGAGAAGCGGACACCACAATTCATTGGCTACAATCATCGTGAGAAGCTGGGTTACGTGAGCTTTGGCGGAGACCAATTCTTCTGGGGGAACATGCCTGCGCTCGACATACTCAATCTCCAAGCCAATGGTGGAAAGAATACCATTTGCAATACCGCCTTTCTTTTCGCTGCCTCTGGCGATATGCGCAATGTGGTCAAGACGATTACTGGTCTTCCCGAGGCGTATGAGGATCAATGCACCGTGGTCGTAAATGATCGTAGCTTTCCGATCGTGGCTAGGAATGCGTTACTCCTACTGATCGCTTTTCACTTTGATCAAGAAACTGCTGTACCGATGATGATACATCTCTGGTATTCTGCTTTGGTCCCTGCGGTCATGGTTAAGCAGCTTGCGACGCACATTCTTCCTCTCATCGAGGACGTCTGCATCAAGATCAAGGATAGGAAGGCGGACATCATTCAAGCCAAGACTTTCAAGTTTGGCAATGGGTCGTTACGTTTGGCTCTCATGAAAGAGGATTGGACCAATCTAAAGGACTATTTCAAAGTCCCTGAAGGACTAACGCGCGATCGTGCAGAAGCGATTCGACAGAACATCACGATGGCCCCAGATCGAGCAGACTATCTCGATCGCACAATGTATTGCATGAAATCAGCTGGTATGAGGACTTGCTTGATGAAGTTCCGTGAGGATGGCGTTCTCCTACCATTCAGTGCGTCCAGGAACGACTTCGATACGCCGAATCCGTGAGTAATCCACCTCAATTATTATTTACAGTCTTGACATCATCAGGTCTTTTTACCAGACAGCAGACATCTGGCCCATGCGTGACAATGCAAACCCAACTGGGGGATGGTCTCACTTGGAGTTCATGAAATGCACCCCGAAGGCATCAAACGACCACACGGGCGGTCTGTTCTTCTATCTTCGTACTCTTCTAATCGACTTTTGCAAACGCATGAAGAGCGCAAACATTTCCTATCAGCTGTTCAACGTCAATGCCACAGTTTTACCAGGACATTTGGAACAGTCTGGACTCGGGGGGATCTTGTTCGATCGCATTGAAGTAAGTCTTTCAGCATATCATACAGGCTCATTACTAATAGATAAAGGTGTCAAATATTTGCGATCGCGGTTATCTTGGCCCTGAAAGCGTTTTTGCTACCTTCGCGCCACTCTTGAAGCCAGCGTCGCAGACAACCAAAGGCATTCTGCTTATGCTCTACCTTAATGCTGTTATAGAAGAGTGTCACTCTCGCGATGGGGAGGTCGAAGACCTTCATTCCAAGACGCAACAAGCAATGAAGTTCTTGAAGAATGATAGTCCAGCTCGCCTGCGGAAGTTTCGCAATTCCATCATAGACACCCACAACCCGGAAGCTGTACGAATGTCAATGGCTTCTGCTATGTTCCTGGATTTCAAGAAGGACTTCCAAACTTTCTCTGAAAAGGTTCAAATGGACCAATTGGTCAAGAAACACAAGCTGAAGATCAGGAGGAAACACACGATTGTGGAACCATGGCCGTTCAAGCTATCGGCTCAGTCAACTCAAAAAGAGTTTGATCTGCTTTCTGCCAGTCAGTGGAGTGGTCACGAACGATACATGGAATTCGAGAGGGATACCGAGGTGACGGGAGTGGAGGAGCTGGCTGCACTTGGAGAAATGTCTTTGGGTGTGAACTAGTCTGCATCTCTCACACACGACAAAAGAAGAGATCTAACAGTCTATGTTGGCGGGGACAACACATCAGGTGGAGGATCTTATCATATGTCAGCCAAATGTACCTATCAAGTCTGACAGTCTCGACCTTCTCTGTCAATGGCCGCTCCGGCGACTGAGCGTCCGTGGTAGCGGTCCGGGGAAAGATAGCAAACATGCTCTCTGCACGAAAACGTGATCATATTATCAGACCATCAACTTCGTTCTCGTAAAATTACTTGTACAATGTGACATTCATAGAGCCAAAGCGTATACTTACACCGATGCTCAAGCGCCCCGTCGTGAACCCTCACGCAACCATGCTCATGTTGTCCATGACATACGTGCAGCTTTAGAAATTCCTTGAAGGAGGAAGCAATAGTTGGTCCAATGGCGCCGATGCTATTGGCGAAGCTGACATCGATGCTGAAGCTAAGGCGAATTGTACATGTGTCCTAAGCGATGGAGGAAATGTGCACAGTCTACGGTCTCACTAAGGATCGCACGTGGTCTCGAAGATGATCGGAGATCCTTGTTTCCTCTACATTAGTAGTGGTAGAGTAATGTTGAGCGACCTTGACGGGCATATCGGAGTTTCTTGGAACGGGTGCAATGATTTCAGGTGACGTACATGGTCGAAGGGATAGTGGATCCAAGCATTACGATTGTGCCTATGGGGAAACATGTCAGCACTAGATGTCCTGAAACTGAAAGAAAATGAGAGTTTCGAGGCCGCTCGAGGATACAATCTCTTCATTACCGCATCTGGACATCTAAGAAACGTTATAAAAGCGGCTCTTGGACTCTCCACAGAGAGCAGAGCGCACATTTTGTTAACAGGAGGAAAGCTACTGTCAAAGCGCGCACCACTATCCTTCTGCTAGTATCACTGCACTGGAAAGGTGATATCGCGACTTGCACCATCATCTACCTCTGGAACACTGCGTCCATACCTCCCCACATCTGGAGCTTTTGAAAGACATGATACTCCGCATCACACAGGGAATAACCCATGACATTAGTTACCATTCGCCGCTCAATGAGTCGGTTACGAGAGAGATCCAGGACATCCACGAAGAAGCTTTTTATCGACCAATCTCCCTAAACGCCCAGTGTTTCCAACTTCATGATTCCCCCCGACTCGTCCTAGATCTAACCAATATTGGATCATGGAGGATTCGTCGGAAGATCATTCGGGAGGATGGAGTGAAGAAACATGAGGACTATCCTAGAAACTGATATACCGAAGATGGAAGAAGAATAAGGGAGTATCGTTTATGGTTGTTGAGGTCATGTGAGCAAACAAGTCACCAGGAAATTGTTGTTATAAAAGCCGCTGTAGCGAGAGCTTGCGAACAATTCTTTAACTTACAGTCCAAAGGTCTGACGTACACAGAGTCGCTCGATGAGATTGGACATGGTATCCTTGCACGACGGGATGACGATGACGCGATGTGGATCTTTCCACTCGTCTAAGTTTAGCAAAGTTCTAGCGCCTTGGCTGACATCGCAACCCACACTCTCGTACGTAAAAATAAGTGGGAAATAAGCGAGACGCGCTAAATGTTAGACTACGTACGAGAGCCACAATCGTCATGTCCAGCTCATTCTCTTCATCTGAACTCTTATCATGATGCGAAATTCTCGCATACTGCAAGGTATTTCTGTGTTTTCATACGCAGCCTTTGCTACACCTCTCTCCCAGCCCCAACAGGCCGTCATCAATGGACGTATAACACCGGATAAACAGGTTGGCGTTGGCCATTTTAGCGAGTGGAGCCGCGCGACCAAGAAAGAATTTCTCATCGACTGGCAGGCTGGACGTGAAGACAAATGGATTTTTGTGCAAGGGAACGAGGGTGGCGATACCGATAGTATGACAGCCGCTTTGACCTGGGCATATCATCTTGGCCATGCTACCCAAAATACGTCTGATCCATTGAAAGCCATCGCGCTACTTCAAACACCAACACACGCGCTCGATCTTAGACCAGAAAACAAGAAAGCTCTGGAGAATTCCAAGATGACGGCAGGACACGAGGATTTACTCACGATTGATGAACTTCCAGAAGACCCAGAGACACTGAGCAGAAAACTTCGTGGCATTGTACTTGTCGACCACGCGAAGCCGCTACGTAAATGGAACGATGCAAAGATTTTGAGTATCTTTGATCATCACAAAGATGAAGGTGCTGGCAAGGATGCTGATCCGAGAGTCTTTGAGAAGACAGCGAGCTGCACCACGATCGTGGCCCGACAGATGCTCGATGAGCTTGAGAAGCTATCGGAAGAATACCACATGCCTCATGAATTGCTCGAGTTGATCTTGAGCGCTATTGCAATCGACTCTAGTGGACTAAAGGAGGAAAAGAGCACGAAGGCAGACGTTGAGACCTCAAAGCGCGTACTTGCACGAAGCAATTGGCGCGAAAAAGATTTGTCAGAAGTCATGGAGGGCTTAGATAACCAGCTCAACGGGATACGCAACGCTCTTGATCACCTGGGTCTGAGGGATCTCTTGAGACGCGATTGGAAAGGCGATCTCGTCGATACTCCATCCCCGCAAACGCCAACCATCAGCCTGGGATTTGCGTCTATTCCGTACTCATTTGATGAACAGATTGAGAAGACCGAATTCAGCGAGCTCTTCGACTGGTTTGCGATTCACGCGGCTTGGACGGCGGAAATGGGTGTTGACATCTCTGTCTGCCTCAACAAATACAAAATTGAAACTGAGGACGGGACGACTGACATCACGGAGAAGAAGAAAATCCGGGAAATTGTGCTTGTCGTGCGAGACGATGTCCGCATTGACGCCGCACAAGCCGATGCCCTGTTCAAAGTGGCAAGAGAAGCGATTGAGAAAGCTGGAAAGGACGGCTTACTCAAAGAATTGAAGCCATGGCATAATGCGCCTGAACTGGGAGTGAGGCAGATGGTGTGGACACATGAGAGCGACGCGGGCAGGAAAGACATCAGGCCCCTTGTGGAGGAAGCCGTCATGACCTGGGATTGAATAATTGATTTTTCTCTCAAACTACACGATAAAATAAAAGCGAGATATGATTGACCTCGGCGACCTGCTGCATGGAAAGTTCATTGGCTGAGTCACGTGCGCTACCCAACAGGCCCGTGCACAATCTCGTCCCAAAGTCTGACTCCGACTCTCCACCTCCAGCCTCAGAGCCCAGTCATCGATCCTGCGCTCACTCCGCCCTGGATCAATTACCAAAGTTTCATTAAGAGAGCTGCCTCCAATAGCTTGCAGGCTAGGATGAAGAGTGGCGCAGTCGGCTTAGGGCGGTGACTCATTTCCTGAAACGAGGCAGAATTGACGAACAGTCACTCGTTCTCCACCTCGATGGGGCTTCGGGCAGTGCAGGCATATGCGAAACGGTAGTATACACCTCGTAGAATCCCTTCAAATCTCTGCGCAACGAATTCCCGACTTCACGATCTGCATTCTGTCCGTGTTTAGGCTTTCAAGGTCTTTTCTTGCACCTTTTTCACCCTTTTGTCTAAGATACCCCTTTTCGCATCATTTTACGCAGACACATAGCTCAATTTTGCACATGGCGGGCACCGACGAGACTTCGCATACAATTTCTCTCGCTACCAACTCTTACGACACGGCGCTGTGTATCATACCGCCTCAGTACCAATGCCGTAGCATCGATGACCTTCGATCACTATACGACAAAGGCTACGGTCAATGGCCGCCCCACATCAATTTGATTTATCCATTCGTTGCACCCGAAATCCTGCCGAGAGCTAAGGAACAAATTGAACGAGCATTGAAGAACACCCAGGTTGCTCAGGATGGCATTTCTGTACAACTGAATCAAGCGAGTTACTTCTCGCACAAGACAAATAACACAATATTTCTCTGCGAGGACGACACAACTTCAAGCCCTTTGAAAGCTTTGCATTCCGTGGTTCTACAGGCCTTGGGACAGCCGTCAACACCATGTAATTTCCACATGACCATCGGCCAATCTGAAGACACGACCGACTCCTCTCGCGAATTTCTTCTGAGCAAGGCCAAACTACTTCCCCAGATAGATCTCCGCGTTACCCAGTTAGCGATCCTCGTTCGTGAGCGGATACCTGGAAATGAACAATCAAGTCGCATGAGACTGTGGCCTGGTGGATCCATTCAAATCGCGATGGGACTTGAACTCTCCGAGTTCTGGTTGAACACACGAGCCAAGACAATCGATACCGCAAGTAATGAAGACGAACTTGATGAACTCTCCGACGAACCAGCAGCTGCATCATCTTTTAGTAGAGAAGTCCAATTCGGGTCGACGTACGAGTTCGATAAAGAAGAAGGGCTTTGGGTGCGAGCGGATCTTGGGGAAACTGCAGAAAGTTTGCCATCGAAACTTACAGTTTCAAGCTACAACGTGTTAATCGATTCGGAATACCCACCAGCTCGCGACCGAGACCCTCTTATTCGAGATGCAATCCTATCGGAAAGCGCCCTGGCCGACGTTGTCGTTCTCCAAGAAGTGTCTGATGACTTTCTCTCGTTCCTGCTTGCTGATGACGATATTCGCCAGCACTACCCGTACACCAGCCATGGACCTCCGAGCCAACACGACCTTGGACCGCTTCCAAGCCTTCGCAATGTCGTAATGCTCAGTAAGGCTGCGTTCTACTGGGACTTTGTGCCCTTTCATAGAAGGCACAAGGGAGCAGTTGTCGCGACATTCGGCAAGTACGACAGTTTCACGGGGACCAAGCGTTCTCCTCTCGTCGTTTCAGGCGTGCATCTTACCTGTGGTCTTACCGACGGCTCGGTTGCTGCCAAGAAAGTACAGCTGCAGAATCTTAGAAACCATCTAAATCGCTCCTATCCTGACTGTCCTTGGATCATTGCCGGCGACTTTAATCTCACCACCTCTGTTCATACCATTGAAAACGCGATACGAAACAAAAGTATTTCCCAGGAGACTGTCAAGACGCTGGCTTATACAGATACTATGATGGTCGAAGCGGGATTGATGGATACTTGGTCCGTGGCCCGCGTTGAGGCAGCAGACAGAGTCATGACACATATTAGTATCGACTCAGATGACCTCTTCGAGGGAGAAGAAGGAGCTACCTTCAATCCTAGAGAGAATGAGCTTGCTGCAGCGACGTCGGGCACGTCACAAAACCGTCCGCAGCGATATGACAGGATTCTCGTACGACCTCGAGGCTCCCTTCGCGTCCATCGCTTCAATCATTTCGGTCTCCCGGGAAACCGGGACGGCATGCGCACTGTCCCGAGTGATCACTGGGGAGTACGAGCTTCCATCGAGATTGTTCCTGAATCTGAGCATGATTCGTCAGCTGCACCAACTCCTCTTTTGGCGAGAAAGGCATCCGCAAATCTTGCAGATAAAGACGAGTTGATGTCTACATTGTCTGCATACGAAATGTTGCCAACCGATGAAGAGTCCAAAGCTCGGAAGCAAGCGATTTCCTTGATCAAGGAAGTCATCTTGGGCACATCCAATGATCATGATTCGATCAACTCAGACGTTCCGTTAGTAATTGTTACGGTGGGGTCATGCGCCCTGGGAGTTTGGACTTCGGCGTCCGATATCGACTGCTTATGCATCGGATCCATCAGTTCAAAGACGTTCTTCAACCTAGCTCGACAACGAATTCACAAGGCTAGAGATCGAGGTGTGCGACTCCTTCGAAGAGTGAACGCAAATAGTGGCACTATGCTCGAACTATCCGTCAATGGAGTGAGTATGGATCTGCAGTATGCCCCTTCTGCAAGAGTCGTCGAAAGGTACGCATATAGATTTAGCATCCTATCCTTGACAACGCTAAGACTGATACAGATGGGCTGAGTTTCCTAAACTTCATCATTCGGACGACGTCTTCAACCTTTCAATCCTGTCTCTTCGCAAGCTCAAACCTTATCGCGATGTCAATTATATCCTACGAACACTGCCTTCGCCCTCCGCTTTCCAAACAGCATACCGAGCTATCAAACTCTGGGCAGTCCAGCGCGGTCTGTATTCTTCAAAGTTCGGGTACCTCGGTGGCGTCCACCTGACTTTGATGCTCTTTATTCTTTGCAAACGCATGGCTCACCACACGGGCTTGGTCATCGCAACCGACCTTGTCGCAACCTTCTTCCATCACTTTGCGAACTTTGATTGGGAAACCAATATGCTTTTCGATCCGTTCTTTCACAAGAAAACGCCTCGCTATCAACGCAGTGCCCGGGAGCCGATGGTCATTCTGGGGTTGTTTGCTCCAAATTCAAACATCGCTCACCAAAGTACCGTTCCAGGGCTGAAAACCCTCACCAGGGAATTCAAGAATGCCGATGCGTGCCTATCAAAAGAGAGAATGACTTGGGAGAAGTTCTTCGACATTTCTGCTTCAGCGACCGTTGGTGTTTCCGAATACCTGCGTTCTCAGGAAAATTACATCAAGGTCAACATTCAGTATTGGGGAAAGAGCTTAGCCAAGGGCAAAGGTCTTGTTGGCTGGGTGGAATCCAGATGCCTGCTTCTCGTTGTTGGTATGTAGTCCCTTGCTCCAAACCCATGTCAATCTAACACAGACGCAGAGATTCACAAAGCTCTCTCACAACTCGAAGTGCGCATATGGCCTGCGAGGTTCACAGAAAATGACACCAATATCTCGGGCAATGACTACCAAGGCTGCTATCTGATTGGGCTCTCGCGAACCGAAGAGTCCACCCAGGTCCCATCCAGAGAAGATCGTGTCGCTGCAAGGCAAGCGTTGGACAAGTGCATCGAGCGCTTCCAAACCCAGCTTCAAGCAGATGAGAAGTACTACGATCCAAGTTACTGCTGGATCGGCATCGATCTCGTCAAGCCAAGCGACGTCAAAAGCCTTCGCTTGGATGACCGAGAATGGGGCGACGACACCGCAGACCTCGAACCTGACTCTGACGACGAAGATGACAACGAGACCGAAGACCTCGACGAACCTGTAGACACACCCACCGTGCGGAAACCAGTCCGATCCGCATCGCCCAAATCAACCGCACCCGTGTCCGGCACGAAATTGCGACCCGCGTCCGACGTGCTCAATCGCTTGCGCTGGGACCCGAATCTCGAATCTGGCAATTTCATCGTCGGATATGAGGATCGGTTCCTGGGTGCCAAGGAAACGTCACTCGAGAGGTGGAAGACGGAGCAGACGGACGATGAATTTATTCCTCAGCACCGTATTCTGTACTTTAAACGCAAGGAAGATGGAGTGATTGTTTGGGAGAGGAGAACTAGGGTCGATTTGGTGTTTGGGAGTGGAGTTAGTGCTGAGAGTGGGGGTTTGGGGAAGTAGGGTTTTGAGGATGGGGGATGGAGATATGGATCATGTAAGACTTGATAAGTCCCCTCCTTCCTTGATGTTCTGGAGGTTTCTTCAACAAGGTTATCCACCATGGTTGAGCGGATATGTTGGTTCGTTGGGAGGCGAGGCGTCAACCATGGTACAGCTAGGCTGCCCACACAGGAATATCGTATATAGTTCTCACCTCGCCCACAGCGCTCCATGAATCAATCAATCACTCTTTCTCTTCCTCTAGACTTCCTCAGTCTTACATTATATAACTATATTGAAACACAGATAGTTATGGGTTGAAAATCATTATCAAAATATACAATCACATCAAGATGATCATAAGCTTATTTTATACAGATACGCTGGCGCGCTACTGATGTAGCTACTCTGAAGCCTGCTCACATAATGGCCGACTGACGATCACACGCAGGCGGGGTGGGTTGCTATATTCGAAATTCCAAGCACTCAAAGAGCGCTAACATCACAGGCGTGCCTTTATGAACGCACGCAGAGCAATTTGATTCTTGCAACTAGCGCCACACTTCTATGCTCCATAACGTTACGAAGCGGGATATTTCCGCGGTTTTTGTAGTCCGTAAATGCACGATTGGCGAGCACCGAACGACTTGAAACACCATCAGACTAGAAAATATCAATAATCTTTCCGTTATGCATCGAGCATAGCCTAAGCGGAAGTTTGGCTAATGACATCAGCGCTTAGGGTATCTATCTCCGCACCCCAACGTCCGCCTATCTACATATATCGGCCAACCCTCTACACCACTTCCTAGCCACCAAACCGCACACCTAACTCCCAAACGTTCTTCCAAACCATCTCCGCGAATCTTCCCCTCCAAACGCCACAATGTCCGGCCTAGGCGGCCTCAACAAAACCACCGGCGGCATCGTCATAACCGCCGTGCAATCCCAGCTTCCCCTCGTCCACACTCCCTCCGACCTCGCCGCCGCAACAAACCACATCTGTGACCTCGTCCGCACCGTGAAGCGCGCCTATCCGGCTACCGACCTCATCCTCTTCCCGGAATACTGCATCCACGGGCTCTCCATGAGCATCGACCCTGCCATCATGTGCACGCTCGACGGACCCGAGATCGCCCAATTCAAAGCCGTATGCAAGGAGCAATCCGTCTGGGGCGTCTTCAGCATCATGGAGGCGAACAAACTCGGGAATCCTTGGAACAGTGGCGTGACCATCAACGACGAGGGAGAAGTCGCGAATTATTATCGTAAAATGTAAGCCGGCCTGAGCTCACTTAATTGCTTCTCTCCAACATGACTTCAAAACACCCTCCTCATAATATCTTAGCAAAGCTTCCCCAAAAACCTTCACCCACTTTCCCAACCCCCGCTAACCCCCTCCCCCACCTAGGCACCCCTGGATTCCCGTCGAACCCTGGTACCCCGGCAACCAGGGCCTCAGCACCTTCCTTGGTCCCCATGGCGTCCTCATGAGCCTAATAATCTGCCACGACGGCCAGTTCCCCGAAATGGCTCGCGAAGCCGCCTACCTCGGCTCCGAAGTGCTTCTCCGCACCGCGGGCTACACCAGCCCCATAAAACACAGCTGGGACATAACCAACCGCAGCAACGCCTTCTGCAACCTAATGTACACCGCCAGCGTCGCGCTCGCAGGCACAGACGGCACGTTGCGCAGTATGGGTATGGCGATGTTTGTCGGGCCCGAGGGGGACGTGTTGGAGGTGGGGGATGGGACGCCGGATGCGATGGTCGCGTGTGAGGTGAGGGTCGATGAGGTAAGGCGTAGGAGGAGGGAGTGGGGGGTTGAGAATAACTTGTTTCAGTTGGGGCATAGGGGGTATGTGGCTGTGAAGGGGGGCGCGGGGGATTGTCCGTATACGTACATGCGGGATTTGGTTCGGGGAGAGTATAGGCAGAAGGAGGATGGGGAGGTGGTGGTGAGGAATGGGACGGGGTGTGGGTTTGGGGCGCCGGAGAGGGAGTTTGTGGATGAGATGGGGAAGTAGGGAGGGCGAGGGAGGATAGCGTGTCGGAACGTGCCTATTGTAGGCTGTACGTAGGCTCCTGGCAAATTCGTAGTTGAATTGACTGGCGCTTTATACAGAGGAATTTTAGCTAGTAAAATACCGTTACATTACACGTAAAACCCAGATTAGTATATCTAGTAGAGCCTAGTGCCTACTCAATCCATCTAGGCTAAGTATCTATGGTAATATGTATAATCAAACACATGATGAAACACGTGACTAGACGCATATGTTGGTGCAAAAATCTACGTAACTTACGTATACGTATCATATAGCTTACGCAACGTACGAACTGTACGAAACTATACCTACATACCGTAAGGCTTCGTTTAGACACGCTGAGTGAGGAAGGATGAAGAAGATAGCTCAGCCAGGGTGGTCTTGTCCTTAGGGTCTTCGCAATGGCAAGAGAAATTGGAAATAATTTATATCAACCAGAAACGGTCAACTTACCACGATTTACTCTTCGTCCTGCTCCTCGTCGTTCTCTGCGTCATTCTCGCCGGACTCATCATCATCTTCTTCTTGTTCATCATCATCATCTCCCTCTTCGACACCATTCTGACTCTCGCCCTCACCAATAGCACCTTTCGCTGATCCTTTCTTGCCGCCTCCAATTTCCATCATCAGCTTCGAGACATGGTTGATCAGAAGCTCCAAGCATCTATGATTGTCCGCAGCCAAAGCAGCCTGCAACGCATTGATGCCCCTCGAGTGACTCACATGCATCACATCAGCGCCCTTCTCGAGCAAGCATTCCACAGCATCCGCCTCTCCATACATCGTAGCTATGATTAGCGGGTTATCTCCGTCCGGATCCGCAAGATTGATGTCTGCTCCTGCCTTGAGCAGCACCTCGATATCATCCTTGGTCATATACATGCCACTCAGGATCAGCGGCGTCGTGTTGTCCTCTCGCCCATTCACATCCACCTTTACTCCGTGCTTGATGAGTAATCGTAGGATCTCTGGCTCGTTGCGACACGTGGCCGCAATGATGGGGCAAGTGAGTTGGCCGCCTCCACGATCTGGACTCGCGCCATGGTCTAGCAGGAGCTCTACCATCTTAACGTCACCGGCTTCAGTGGCGCATTGGAGCGCGGTTCCCTCGCTGAAGTAATCGTTTTCGGCGCAAGCGTTCACATCGGCGCCTCGGGCTAGAAGTTCGTTGACGACATCAAAATGGCCGAGTCCTGTGAATACTGTTAGTCATTTCGAAAAGATTCCGTGGCGTAATTTAGTGCGAACCTGCAGCTGTCTGTAAAGCCCATCCATTCTCGGAATTTACATCTGCCCCGTTGTCCAATAGAAGCTTGACAATGTCGGTAGTACCGTCGTACGCCTGTTGGAGTCAGAGATAAACCAAGTCACGGAATGCATGTTACCTACTGCTGCTGTCAAAGCATTCCCATAGCTGTAATGCGTCAGTATTTGCGCACTGTAAGATGTGGCTGACTTGCTCCTCGCCTGTTGCATTTGCATCTGCGCGACATGTCTCCAAAAGCAGCCGTACAGTTGATTCTTTCTCCTTGTCTGTTGCTTCGTACAAAGAGTCGTTCAATGTTTCGGGCTCGATATCAGGATTCGATCCCTCATTGGCGTATTCCCACACTAGCTCAAGCAACTCGTCCATATCATCCGTGTTCGTGGCCAGGTCCTCGAACAACGCGTTGCAGTCCAATCCGGTATGCTCCTTGAGAAGGATTCTGACAATTTCATAGTTGCTGTCGTCTGTAGCTTCCACTAACGCTTCTTGGAGAATTTCCTGAGAGTGTTCGTGCTGGAGCAGGTGCGAGAAGACATCCAGGTTGCCTGCATTTGCAGCGGCAACTAAAGCCCTATCATAGTCATGAGACCGTAGGTCATCTGCGCTTTCGAGCAGGTAGTCGAAAATTGCTCGATCAGGGAGGCCGGCAGCTTCCTCGAGAGGGCTTCCACCTCTTGAATCTGGGTCATAAGACACCGCAGCACCTCTTTCTACGAGCAGTTTAACGGCGTCCAGGCTTCCACTTGAGATTGCGGAGACAAGCACAGAGCCAAACCAACTCCCTTCTTCAATTCCTGTGTCGATTGCATTCGGGTTTGCTTTCTAGATTTGAGACCAGGCGTCAGTGATGCTGCTATCCTCAAGGAAGAGAGAAACCTACTCCATCGAGAAGTACCTGCATAACCTTGATGTTGCCCTCAAAGGCGGCCATCCCAAGAGGTGTTGAATTGCCTTTTTCAATACCTTCGTCGACATTTACATCCTTGTAGAACAACAGCTGTTCTACGATATTCTTGCGCCCAAAGAAAGCAGCAAGATGCAGCTGGTTTGACTTAGTCAGCAAATGACGCTTGAACGGAGTTTCGAACATACAGGCGTATTGTCCAGGGAATCGCAGACGCTGAGCTCGTTCTCGTGACCATTCTTGATGAGAGATTTGACTAATTCATTGAACCCGATGGATGCCGCCACATGCAATGCTGTGAGAGAGTCATCGCACTCGACACCGTCGAACGCATTCTTTAGCCAGTCGTAGTAAGTGAGCCATCGTTGCCGAATCTTGGAGCCCGATTCCCAAAAGATAGTCTAAATAGAAAGTTAGCGCGATATGATAATGCGACTTTCACGCCTTAAGAGACAGTACCTCGCGACTTAGTTCCTCGGCTAGCTCCACTGTGCCTTTGCTGGCATGATGTAAGAAGTGCTTGACCATATAAGCCAGTCCTTGGACTTCTGGCTCATCTTCTGCCGTGCTAGACTGGTCTGAACCGTCGTCATCATCTTCGTCATCTTCATCATCATCATCCTCTTCGTCCCCATCCTCATCCTCATCTTCGTCTTCATTTTCATCAACACTCACATCTTCAACTGCAGCAGATACAGCTTCCTGATCCTCCTCAGGCTGCTTCTCAAGTTCTTCCTTCTCGGTTTTATTTGCGTTTGGTTCTTTCGCATCCTCGTCGGCTTGCTTTGCTTCTGGCTCGGGCACGTCGAACTTTTCCAGTACATAAGCAAAAGAACGCAGCGCAAGCTCTCCATGCTGCCATTTCATCTCTTCCGGAGATAGACCGAGTAGACTCTCGACATGACGAAACAAATGTGGTTTCAAGATGTTGTTCTTGAAAGATACCTTTGGATCGGCACTGTCATCAAGTACCAGAAATGACGGGCATTTTCCAATGAGATCGCGTAGTTCATCAGCCCCTTGTTCATCGGGAGTCAATCCCGTGAGTATAGCAAGTTCCATGAGGGTAGGGTCTTCATACGTCAATACCAGGCACCTGAGCATCTCTTTGAGATCTTCAGCTCTAGTAGCGTTCGAACTGAAGACTTGCTGCCATGCCTCATCAAGCATGTTGTCAAGACTCTGAGGCAGACTTTTCAATGTCTGCCTCACCTTGTTTGCACTCTCCGTCTCTGGAAGTTCTTTCAGCTGATTGCATGTGATGTCAATCTGCAATCGAATTAGTTTCTTTGACTGGAAGGTACGATATCCTTACCCAACCGGTGGTGTCTGCTCGCGCACCTATCAGAGAACTGACAAAATAGGCGAGATCTCTCTTATAGTTCTTCTCGTTACCTAGCTCTGCAACCATTTCACGAGCGTGCCGTCGCAGTTCCAGTTGCACTTGATTCGCGTACTTTTCGTCTTCGAGATCAATGAGACGAACGCCATCCACGCGAAGGTTTTCTTCGATATTGATCTTTTCACTGCGGCTGGTGAAGAACCATCGGGTTGGAACACGCTTGACGTCGGCGTCGTTCATCGTGGTAAGTTCGTCTTTGATGAGTTCAAGAAGCTTCTTTGTCGAGGCAGATTCCTCTGGTAGACTATGAACGTTATTTATAAGGAAGTACACCATGGAACAGGCACCCGTGTCGGTGAGCATGTCTTGTAGACTCTGCCAGCTAAAGTTGAAAGAGTCAATGACTGATCTTGTGCTTTAGAGAGCAGTTTGTGCGACTTACAGGTTCTCGACAGACGGAAGTACAGTCTTCTTGCCGTCGCGCTTAGTAAATTGCTTCGCATAAGAAGCGAAGAGATACTGTTTCTGAATGAGTTGCCACAGCATACTCTTCAATATGTCTTCGGCTGAAGATTCCGATTGCGCGTCGCAGAAGTAATATGCGAGAAGAATGGGCCCCTCTCCACTTTCGCTACGTTTGTCGAGGCTGATGAACTTATCGATTTGCTCAAGAGCGGATATCATAGCCCCAGTCTTGCCTCTGCCTTGCTGTCCACGCACGTACAACGAATCGCCTGTTTTCATATCGGGGGCTTCGGGGTCGCTGAGCCAGCTCAGGAACTCGGGTTCGGTCGGAAGCCATGACGAGGCTGTGAACTTTTGCTCAAGGGACCTTCGTTTCCGCGATATGGACTCGACCCCAAGCACCTCAGAGAGGCTCTTGATAACCTCGAGATCCACGTTTCGGGTTGAATTCAGGCGGTTTTTCGCATTCAGAGGAGCGTTATGGATGATCTTCCTCATAGGATCCCGGATGAGATCATAGCGAGAGTCTCTGAAGCTCGAGAACTTGACCAAGTCCCGATGATTGCAAGCAAGCCCAAGGTTTGGTTTTCCAATGTCCCCAAACGTTGCAGAATCTCGGTCGACAACCTTTAGCGGTCCAGTCGCATTCCTAATGAGGCCGTAAAGGACGTTGCCGCTCGGCAGTTTCTGGGCGATCGATTTGGCAATATCTGTGTTCTGTTCCTCCCAGAAACAGAAGAGCTCGATTTCCGGTTTGAGATCATTGACCAATCGTAAAAAATCACTACGTAATTCCAAAAGCTCGGTCGAGTCGGGCTTCATGAGATCAAGAAGCTTCGATTTGGTTGCGAGGTCGAACTTTTCTGCAATGTTCGAGACCATGGATGCGATGCAAGCTGCAGCTGCGCCTCGAAATGGCGAACCAAAGAAGAAACAGCCCACAGTCGCTTCTAGCATCTTTGGAAACGTGGTTCGAAGAGAGTCCATCATGACGACTGCCTGTGATGGCGATTAGCATACCTCTGCGCGGCGGGATTGTAGGCACATACTTTGGCAATCACCAAGCCCCCCTGCGAACGTTAGCTGCGCAAGGAGCGTGACAAAAGACAGACTGACCATGCTGTGACCGATGAAAACCAATGGCCGGTGAACTAATGCTCCACCTCGACTGGTTTTATCGTCTCTGTTGGCTGCCCTCTTGCTTGACAATCCGTGGAGAAGACCCTTCGCAAGGTTATCCTGCGATATGGTTAGCTTCGCAATAGTCCATGCGCATTCCCATACTATGAATTGCTCCACTTTCAGAGGCCCGTGAAAGGCAGACTCGTGTTGGTACAGCAGCACTCGAGCGTTCGGATAATCTTTTGCAATTCCATTCTTGTCAGACGACCAGTTGAACTCTCCAGTGGTCGACTTCCAGCTGGCTTCCGGATCAGCACCGAGACCGGGCACGAAGACGATATCGACATTCGTTGCTGTTTTGGAGTCTTCGGACGGATACAGCTGCTTGATGCCTTGCTTTACGTCTTCGTACGATTTCTTCGGCTTCGACGTGCCGCTCTTAGCAGCTTGAGCGTCCATTATGTGCGGCCAGTGTGTAAGTCTCAACCGCATTCCATGGGGCAGAGACCGGGTTCATATGGCGAGTCCAGCCCCCAATGGGCTGAAACACTGAATTTGGGGGCCAAATACGCCGCCTCAATCGCTGATTGGAGGCATGGGAGGAGGCCATCGTCAACCGCATTCAGCCCAGTAGGTGATGCTCGGGTTCGGCTTCGCTGTTGCGAGATGGCTGCTGCGAAATGGTCACAGTCGGCAAATGGGTTATATCGAAAAAGAGGATGGATGCACGAATCTTTGCTGCCCATGGGGAAGCTGCAGAGAGTTGTGCTTAAGTTATGTCAGCGGCCCCTCAACGAACTAACGTTAACGTTAACTTATAAGTTAACTAACGTGCTCCACCACCCAACCGGCACCACCACCCATCCGGCACCACCACCCATCCGGCACCCCCACTAAGCTTAACCGAGCTTTTTGGCCGATAGCGCCACAACAACAGAATTAATTAGGCTAGAAATTAAGATATAGATTCTTTAGCTACTAGTACACTGGCGTCTATTATGGCCTTGTATATGACACTTTGAGCACGTTGGTGGTGCG
>ML996218.1:0-102404 GCA_010093805.1 Polyplosphaeria fusca
CGGAAGTCGGTCGAGACGAGTCGCCCGCGATCAAAGCGGAGGAGTCGCATGGCCGCGCAGTATTCGAGGACTGCAGGTGTCTAGGACCGACCGAGATGGCGACAGCAGTGGTAAATGGGCTGCGATGGCGGGTGTGCTATGGAGGCAGCCTGGCAAGGCAGTGCAGACGCAGGCGCTCACCGGCTGCCACCCACAGCACCCCCAGCGTTTCCAACGCATCTCCAGCGCCCGCGGTGGTGGCGCACACGCTTCAGCTACGAGCACCTTCGCCTCGGTAGCGATTTCTCCTAAACTGGTGAGATTTTTGCACAGCGCGATAATGGTTGATCGCAGAGGCAAGAGATCTAGGACATGAATGTGTAAGGAATGTAAACCATATCCGTGGTAAATAAGAACCAGCTTTCGATAGGATTGTCTGGTACCGACAGAGTCTTGTCGCGTGCATTAGACACACGCTGACAGCAATGCATATATCGTGGTGCAGTCTTTATTGCTTTTCTACGTTACGCTGACTTTCCCCCACCGGAGGACTCGGCTGGGATGTCTATGAGGCATCCGTGAGTGGTTCGGGCGTGAATTGGTGATAATGAGGCAGAGACATTGTCATCTGGGGTTATCGCTTGTGCCTTATTTCTGGGGCTATTTTAGTTTCCGCAGTGGGCCTGGTTAGTTGCAGGATCTATCGTTTCTAGTTGTGATCGCCACAAGGTTAAGGAAAGCTCGCGCCACTCAAACAACACTTACCTTTAAACATAGAGCTTCCCATGCAGGACAGGACTCAAGACAGCCCAGAGCGCCCTTGTAATGTGGAAGCCCTGAATTAATCGACATTATACTATCTACGACAGTCTAGCTAGGTAAGGAACGATTAAAAGGATAGCCCACTGGTTGCGCGCCGCCACCACCGCGGGCGCTGGAGATGCGCTGGGAACGATGGGGGTGCTGTGGGCGGCAGCCGGTGAGCGCCTGCGCCTGTACTGCCCCTCCAGGCTGCCTCCACGCTAACTAGCATGGTCAACCTAGCCTCGACGTACAGGAATCAGGGCTGGTGGACGGAGGCGGAGCAGCTGGACGTGCAAGTGATGAAGACGAGAAAGAGGGTGCTTGGCGATGAGCATTCCTCCACGCTGGCCAGCATGGCTAACCTGGCATTAACTTTCCAGGAACAAGGCCTTTACAATAAGGCCTATTTATTACTACAGCAATGTTGTAGGCTGCAAGAAAAGGTCTTAGGTCTGGAGCATCTAGATACGGTCGCGTCTTTGAAAGCCTTACAGGCATAGAGGATTAGACCTTGACCACAAGAGGCGGCTCAGCGAGGCTGTTCGCTTTAGAATAGTATGTTTTAAAGGATTAAGATATAAGACTGTCAGAGGGTGGATATCGAGGTGATTGACCTCACACACAACGGCGTTTGTAGACTAGTCCCGATTAGGCTTAGCCTTGTTTAGATGGCCCTCCTTGAGCTCGCGCACAGCGAGAGCTCAACCAACCAAGCAACAATCAACACGCTTACTCCCAATCAGTTTGCCCCAGCTCAACAAAGACATAATGTAATCTATATATACCACTAAGTTATTCGTTGTGTGCATCAGCTCTTTAGCTACTAAAAGTCAAAGTACCCCTCATTTGTCTCGGCACACAGTGTGTCTCGCTACGCAGTGAGGGACGTTACTGCTTCGTTTACTTTTGTTGAGAACTCACGGTGGTGGTTCCCAAGTTCGAGAACCTCGGTTTTGGCTCGTGGTGGAACCATGGTTCGTCTCAGGACAGCTTTTCGTTGACTCTGCACAGAATCGGATGTACCGTGGTACGTTACGATAGTGTAGCACAATAGAATATTTCTTGCGCACCGTCTCCCTCTTTCCTCCATCAGACACCTCCCCTAACGAACGAGTCTTCATTCCTTCCAGTGGAACTTTTGCAAGAAGTCGACAAATTAAGCAATATGCAATCCACTCCTAGAGCCCCTCAGACATCGACTCCCCAATCGAATTTTGACTGGGCCACAAATCATCACGCTCGAATTCCTCGAGGAATCTCTTTAATAATGAGAACTTCCTTCCCGCGCTTCGAAGCATCTCAAACACCTTCCGCCTCTGGTCGAATACTTCATCTCCCCACGTTCGAATATTTCTTCTCCCTCCCGCCTGAACTCCGCAACGAGATATACGCCCACGTATGGAATTTGAGAAAGACCCTCCGCGTCAATCATAACCACTTGGTCTTCGAAATCCAGTGCTCGGCGCTAGGCTTGAGCTCGACGACCTTTGACATTCACCGGCCCAAGTCGTCGACCTGGGTTTTTGCTAGCAAGAAAATCTTCCACGAGGCGACTGATCAACTCCGCCGCAACATTGTGAAGTGGTGTGTGCACGACTGGCGAAATGGCAGATTTTACATGGAGAGAGGGCAAGGCGTCGGCGCGCTGAACTTATCCCACCTCCGAGTCCTGGACTGGGGTAGAGTGCCCGCTATCAATGCAATATGGAAGTCGTCTAACGGTGCTGTCGTGGAAACCATCGATATGTCACGGGCCAATCCGTTCGCCATGGGCTTGGAAGACACGCTTGACGCCATTAAGTATGCATCTGGGGCCAAGCACCTTAAAGAACTCCGTTTCACGATCGATATCAGTTACACGTCTAAAGTCGAGGGCCAACACGACTCCCTGGAAGTTATTTTCCCATATTTTACGAACGCGCAGATGCCAGCGTTGGAGAAACTGTCGGTGCACGTCCAAATCTCTCACATCCTTTCCAAGGACAAACAAGAGACTGTGGATTGGTGGAAGTTCAGGACCGATCGAGTTGAGCAAGCGTTGATGGGTCTGGCGCAGCGGCTGATGCAGGGATCAGTCGAGATGCAGCAGCCTGGACGGCGCCTCTCCACTCTGCAGGCTGGACGTTCAATTCGCGCCGATTATACTTGCGTATTTTTGGAGAAAATGGATCCTGAAATTAAAGCACCCCTCAGGAAAAGTATCTTTGGATGAAGGGACCTTGAAGAAAAAGAATGAGCGGGATAGAGGGAAACACTTCGGACAGTGCAACGAACATGGCCACCTACTGGGTATCCTTTTTCAAAGGAGCAAGTGGGCAGGAACGCATGAACTAGTCATAGCCGATGGAAATACTCACTGCTGAGTGAATACAAGCTGAGAGCAAATACCATAGAAATACCGACTCGCTGCATCAATCCATAATGTCATCAATGGCGGCACCGCTGCAAAGTACGTTGTCTGCACAAAATTTAATAAAGGATGACTTCTACGCAAAAACGTACAATTCCTATCTACACCATCTACCCTCGCATCCCAAAGTGGTACGCCCAGTTCACCTGCTCGAATGGCAACCTTACGCTAGGCACCTTGCTTAACTCCTTGACGTGCATCTATTGAAGAGCAGGCTCGCGGCGACTACTCGTCTTGCTCTATACCTGTAAATGCAGGACTCTTCCTGTACAGAGTGATCGAGTCTTGATTCCTCCCCTCCCCCCTCATTATCTGGATGCGTAACCCGGCATCGATCGGCTTTCAGCTCACTCTTTCTTCGGCCTCACAGTCTTTCCGTTCTGGGCCAGGGCCTTCTGGTTGGTCGCTGGGGTCATGTAGATTGCGCGTTCGGCGAACTTGAGGATCTCGTCGATGAGACTAGAGATTTGTTAGCATATCTGATAATGCAGTAAAGGTGTCGTGAGACTTACATGATAGGCGCGCTGATCGCCAACACCGCATACCATTCGTGCAGGTCGAGTGGGATGACACTGAACAAACCCTGCAGGAACGGAACGTAGAGCAGAGCGAAGTGTAATGCCATACTGAGACAAATGGCATATACGAGCATCATGTTCTCCCACAGCGGAAGAGTGAGAAGTGATTCCGAGGAGGATAGGGCGTTCATGGCGTTCAACATCTCAATCACTACCAGGATTGACAAGGAGATCGTGGATGCGGATTTGGCGGAGTCATTGACAAACATCTCGCAGCCAATCTCGGGAAATTGGGAGGAACAGCGGTGGAAGTGTCTGAGCTGGTAGAAGGAGATTTGTGGACCGGCCGAGTTGAACATAAACCACCATGCATAGCCGAAGACCGTTGCCGCGCCGACGTAGGTGCCGATAACCATGTAACGGAAGAAAAGCCAGCCCCCAACGAGAGCTTCGTCACGCTTGCGAGGTTGGCGCTTCATGACATCGTGGTCCGGAGGGTTGAAGGACAGAGCGGTGGCAGGAAGACCATCGGTAACAAGGTTGACCCAGAGAAGTTGGACAGGAATCAAGGCCTCAGGCATACCAATGGCGGCTGTCAGGAAGATGGAGACGACCTCGCCAATGTTGGAGGAGATGAGGTAGCGGATGAACTGCTGAGTGTTGTTGTAGATGGAACGACCTTCCTCAACGGCACCTTCAATCGTGGCGAAGTTGTTATCGACCAGTACCATGTCCGCTGCCAACTTTGCAACATCAGTGCCAGAACCCATGGCGACTCCGATATCGGCCTTTTTCAGGGCAGGCGCATCGTTGACACCATCGCCAGTCATGGCAACGACTTCGCCAGCCTGCTGGAGTAAATCAACGAGCTTGGATTTGTGGTTCGGCTCGACGCGAGAGAAAAGCGAGGCGCGTTGCGCAGCAGCCTGCTTCTCGGATTCGCTCAAGTCCTCAAACTGGCGTCCAGTATAGCTCTTGCCGCTGAGGTCCTCGTGTGGCCCAAAGACGCCAATCTGACGGCAAATGGTCTCCGCTGTGTTCTGGTTGTCACCGGTGATGACGACAACACGGATACCAGCCGAACGACACTTTTCGATTGAAGCACGAACCTCGGGGCGAGGTGGATCCAACATCCCGCAGAGACCGATCAGAGTT
Source organism: Polyplosphaeria fusca (assembly GCA_010093805.1). Classification (NCBI taxonomy): domain Eukaryota; kingdom Fungi; phylum Ascomycota; class Dothideomycetes; order Pleosporales; family Tetraplosphaeriaceae; genus Polyplosphaeria; species Polyplosphaeria fusca. Next base: position 4,867 of record ML996218.1, read on the forward strand.
AGGTTTTGTTCTAGTTGAGCGTATTCCTTGGTAGTTTTGGCCTTCTTGGTCAAAGGGTTAGAGCCGACGTCTTCTACCGAAGCCAAAGCGATGACTCGAAGACCCCTATTGCCATAGTCCACAACTTCTTTGCTGATCAAGCTTGCCAATTGTTTTGTGAGAGGCACTTTCTTTCCGTTCGAGCCAAGGACCGCATGTGTGCAACGATCGAGTATAGACTCAGGTGCGCCCTTGACAAGAAGTTTCTGGGAGTTGCCGTTTTGGATCAGAACCGACATGCTCTTGCGGTCGCGTGAGAATTCATAGACTGATAGCCTGGAGTATTGATCTTCGTAGTATTTGCTTGCATAGTGAAGCTTGTCTGTCGGCGAGACGCTGGCTCGTGTAGCATTGACCTTGGCATTCGGAGTGCCAATCTTCTCAGCCATAACGCGCAGAGCTCCCTCTGTAGCTTCACCGATGATGCTGTATGTCCCGTTCTTGACGTCCAGAGATAAGGTTGCATCGTTGCAGAGTGCCGCAACTTCAGTCATCTGTCGAACGGTAGAGAACGATTCAGCGGGGTTATTCAGCGGCTTGCCGTTGAACGAAATTTGGCCTTCAGGAGAAAAGCTGGTTCCCTCTACGTCGATCTCTTCAAGACCCTTGCCATCGTCGGTGATGAAGACGATCTTGTTCACACTCATTTGATTTGTGGTCAATGTCCCGGTCTTGTCAGAGCAGATCACACTGCAGCTGCCGAGGGTCTCGACAGACGGGAGACTTCGGACAACGGCATTCCTGGCAGCCATCTTGCGAGTACCAAGAGCCAAGCATGTGGTAATGACGACGGCGAGACCTTCTGGAATGGCAGCTACACCAAGGGAGACAGCAATCTATGAATGTTAGCATGAGCAGTCCAAGTTACGTGAACTACGCACCTTGAGATAGTAGATCGCTCCCTTTGTGAAGCCTCCATGAGACGGGTCGCCGAAATTGCGAATGTTGATGAGCCACACCAAGATGCAGATGGCCGTGATGACCTTGGCAAGCGTGTCTCCAAAATCATTGAGTTTCTCCTTTAGAGGTGTAGGCTGCGAAATCTGGGCCGTGATACTTTCATGAATGTCTCCGATTGCAGTACTAGATCCGGTGAGGACGACCAAGGCTGCAGCGTGTCCAGTGACAACCGTTGTTCCAGAAAAGAGCATGTTGACCTGGTCTTGTTTGACCGCATCCGTATCCTCGACCACCCTTGTATCCTTTGGAACGCTCTCGCTTTCTCCGGTCAGAATGGACTGGTCGACGCTGAAGCTGTTGCTCTGGATGGACAAGATTCTGCAGTCTGCTGGAACCCGGTCTCCGATTGCGACATGAATCACGTCTCCTGGAACTAGATCGTCTGCCTTGATGCGCTTGAGCACGCCATTCCTCATAACTTTTGCCTCGTTGGCAGAGTATTCCTGGAGGGCAGCGATGGCTTTCTCGGCGCTGGTTTCTTGTGACACGCCCACGACAGCATTCAATATTAGGATGGTGAGGATCTAAATCAGGGATTTTCACGTCAGCACAAGCCCAGTTATGCTTATTTATTGTGAGCGAACGTACAACTGCGGGATCTACAAATGCAGTCCAGTCATCGCCGCCCTCGAAAAGAGCCAGGACAAATGACACAGCAGCGCTCCCCAGAAGTATGATGACTAGCTGGTCCTTGAACTGCTCGAGAATGAGCTCCCATATCGGCGTTGGAGGGTCCTCAGGGAGTGCTGAAACATTTGTCAGTTTATTGTTCCTTCTGAAGCTCCTCCGAGCTCCGTCGAGAGATTGCCGTTCGGCGTACCGTTTTTCCCATGCTTTTGTTGCTGCTGCTTGACCTGCTGTTCTGAGAGGCCTTTTGCCTCGATGACGCCAAAGTTCTTCAGCGCCTCCCCCGGCGTCCTCGTGAAGGCGTTCTCCATGCTGGCTGTATCGGCGCGGTGTCGCGGGGCTGTGAGGCGCAAGTGTGGTTTTCCGTCGACAGTTCCGAGCGATTACCGATGCGCCCAGCGTCGCTGCAGCGCTTAGAATCCAGACTCGAGTAGCCTGGGGCTTTCAGACTTCGATTGGTTGGTTTGCAGTGTAGTGAGCAGGTCTAGGCGGTTATATACGGGCAGGTAGTCGGGTTCTCGGCACTGAGCTTTTCTTCGATGTGTCCTGAAGTTTAGCGTTGGCCCTTGGCACTAGCCGCATTGGGAAGCCGATATCCACTTGTGCTTCGGGACCAGCCACGTGCTGAGAGGCCGCACCCGCCACACTTCTTGCGGGGGAACTGGAGAGAACTGGAGAGAACCGGAGAGGACTTGGGGCAATTTACCTCCTGTACACTGGTGAATGCGAATGCCGCGCTTTTTCTACCACAGCCCCGCGCACTCGTCGATGCGGTCCTGTGGCGTGGGTGCCACAAGCCGCTTGCGGAAATCGGAATGCTTCGCGGCTAGAGGCTCCACTGCTGACGACGTTCACCTATGTTTTGACTCTGGCCGCTTGGCACTGATACGAAACCTTGGAAGGTTCGACGAGGCCAAGATGGTTGATGACAGACAAGTTTCGCCTTCTGAACCGGAATGGCCCGTCTAGCCAGCCATCGGAAAGTGCAGGCGAATTGAGTAGACTATTGCGTCAGTCGACTGCCGACTCCATGTTTTGGACAGATTAGGGATGCCGTTTCACGAGAGGTGCAAACTTGGACACGAGCAGGTTTGAATGTGAACATGAATCTTCATTTGTCCTCCGCAGCTATCTACCAATTCACCCCTGGTATCAAAGGCCGTCCTGGCCAAGAAAAAGTACTCCGATACGCTATGCAGACATCGATGATTATGCTTGAAACGACAAAACGATGCTAGAAGAGCCCGCGCTGCAGAGCTTTTCCCAAATTACTACTAGTGGTATTTGCGTCAAGCCACAGCCGCAGTAGCTGGAGTCGTCGGCATGAACGCGGATGACTCATCGACAGGCTCGAGGGACACGCAATACTGGGTGACGAGTTTCTCGAGATCGCGGATCTGAAAGGGCTTGGTGAGGAAACCCTTCATCCCAACCTTGGCGGCGCGTTCAAGGGCGCCGTCGGTGATGTCGGCGCTCACGGCGAGAATGGTGGGGGAGACAGGGAGAGGCAACTTGTGAATGGCTTCGGTGGCTTGGAAACCATCGAGGAGGGGCATCCAGAGATCCATCAGAACAACGTTGATTGCATCTGCTGGCGAGCGACTCTTGCGCATCTGTTCGACTGCGTCGTTGCCGTCGTACGCTTCGGCGATATTGCGGTAGCCGAGCTTTTGAAGCATACTTATAAGAAGTCTGCGGTTGATCTTGTTATCTTCCACCACAAGAAAGTTGAGTGGGAACCTCTTCGCTAGGTTTCGGTCAAAAGAGCCGTGGTCTGAGATCGAACGACTCTTCGAGGCCGACCGTGGACGTGCGGGAGATGCAGTGCGTCGAGGAGATGGAAGCCCTAGATGATGCAGCGAGGGTGCAGCTTTACGAATACCCGATACGCTCGTAGGCCTGTCTTTTAACAGCTGATCACTAACGAATGGTACTGATGTCAACGGGGGAGTTGCCGGCTGTAGTGGACCAGTGAAGGGAGAGAACTCGCGATCGCTTGATGGTCGAGATCTGACTGGCGGTGACGGAGATCCATAAGGCGATACCGGCCGACTGCAGACATCCCCAGGTGTGAGGGGAACCCGAATCTCGAATTCAGACCCTTTCCGTGGCCCCGACACACGGGACCGTACACACAACAGGTCCCCACCGAGTTTTCTTGCCAACCCCTTCGCCACCATGAGACCGAGGCCGAGCCCTTCACTTCGTCTCGTTGTTGAGTCGTCCTCTTGTGAAAAGGGTTTGAAAAGGTTCGGAAGGAATGCTGCTGGTATTCCCGAACCAGTATCTTTAACGTTGATTACAATGTACCGTCGGGTTTGACTCAGCGTGGCATTCAACGTGATTGCTCCGTTATCGGTGAACTTGATCGCGTTAAGAACCACACACGAAATCATCTTTGCCAGATCCTTCTCGTCGATGACAATAGTCTCGGGCACGTCGTTGTGTACCATCCACTCGATGACTTTGGTGTGAGCCTTGCCGTTGGAGCTCCTTGTCCGCACTTCGATGATCTCACCCATATCCGTCTCTCGCGCGATAGCTGAGTCAGGGCGCCCACCAACTTTCAATGCATCGTTGATCACTATTTGCAGAACTTCTCGAACGTTCGTGTGGCGGAGCCCGGGTACTATCGAGTGTTCAGAGGCAAAAATAGGCGAACTGGATGCATCCTTGTCGCAGGCTGCGTCTACGGCTCTGTGCGAACACTTCCGAGCGGAGTAGTCGATGCTGCTGAATTTCTTCGAGGTTGGGGGCACTGAGCCACGTGCTGGTGGTTCTTCCGAGAATGAATAACGGGGTCTCTGTCGAGCTGCCCTCGAAACTCGAGGCTGCACATGACGAGCAGTGCCATCTGACCAGATGTCCTCTCTCCTTCTCTTCACTCCACGGAATTGATTGATGGAAATATCATGACCGGTGACTAGAATGTCTGGCTGAAGTTCCCGTAAGTGACTGCTGTCAACGGCGGGTCCCTTGTCTAAGGGAGAGAGTGGTGTTTCTGGAACCCCCATGTTCATGTCATACGCGTGAACGACGTTGTCGGCTGCTTCCACAGCACGTCTAGAGCTGTCTGTCGGAATATTTAGCCTCTCCCCAATACTTCCACCAGACATGATGCGATGTCTGGAAGACTGACTAAAAGGTATTGCTTACCTTGCACGGCTTCGATGTTCTCTCTCAGCGTATCAAAGACTTTTCGGATCCGCGGGTCGTTCTGTCCTTCGGATGCCTCTTTCACGTTTGCCATCATAACGTCGAGCATGCCAACAACACCTTGCATTGGCGTTCTCAATTCATGCGACAGGCTTCGAGCGTATGGCTTTAGCGACTGGGCTGCGGAAATGGCTTCATGCGGAATCACCCGTCGCAGTTCCTCGGGCACTTTTCCTGCCGGCTTTGCGAATTGTTTGCTGCGCAACACGCGATCCAGGATGAGATCCTCCAGACTGTGGAACAAGAGCTCCAGATAACCCCAGCCAAGCATCCTCCGGGCAGCACCCTCAGCAGTCCACATGACTCCAAAATGGGCAAAGCATTTCCCATCAGCGAAGAGCGGGATTCCAAGATAAGCCTCTCCAGGAACGACGAGCTGGTTTGGGTTGTTGACGATGAATTCGTTGAGCTTCTCCGGAATGATGAAGATCTTGTCGTGGCGCATGTGTGCACAGGGGCAGGAGTAGGCGTGGTATTTGAAGTTGGACATGTGCTGCTCGTTGCCGTGGCCGTCGTTGAAGTAGAAGGCAGCTCCCATCAAGCACGATCCCTGCTCCCCCAGCGGTGGCATTTCGACGGCGACATTATCGTCGTCGGCTAGGATCCTCTTGGAGACGAAAGCATACTGGGCACCGGCAATGTCGGCCAGTCCTTCTGTGAGGGCAGGCCAGAAAGAATCCGAGTCGGCCTTGCGGAGAAGATCTTTCAGCTTGACCAGCTCTTCTGCGGCGTTGCTCTCTGCCGGTGAGTAGAGTCGTAGCAGCTCCTCCCTGAAACCACGCTCGCCCCCGTGTACCACCATGCCTGGTTCTGGGCGGGAGAAGCAGAGGGAGTTGCGTTCGATTATATCTGGCGGCACGACGCTAGGATCCATACCGAGGTCCTCCATGGGAGCGGGCCGTCATGCGCAATGAAAGGATCCAGGGTGAATAGGAGGAACCAGACTTGCAAAGGCGTGTGAAAGGTCGATCTAGCCAGGGAGGGTCGAGAATTGTGGACGGCTAAGGTGGCGGGCAGATAGATGGGAAGGATATGGCGAGCGGTGGACTGGCTGACGCACACGGGCAGATGACTAACGGGGTCAAAGGACAGGCGGTGACGGCGGTGGGAGCAGGAATGCAGAGAGGACAAGAGGAATGCGAGCGCATTGGCGACAGGGTTAAGCAGCAGGGCGCCGGGAGAAGATCTAGAACGCGTGCAGGCTGGACTGGGTGGACAAAGCGGGCTGCTGGTTGCTGGCTGACACGACGCACCGCAGCAGTAGTTTATTTACCCGCGACAGCGGACGCGCAGGCGCAGAGGGCGCTCCAGCTGCGGCGGCGATCGTGCCTCTGTAAGGCCATCTGCAACCCTTGCCAGGCTTATCCGGCAGGCGGCGCAGAGATCACACAGGGCTTCCCGATTCTAGACTGCTGGATCCGCCGCTACTGTGTACGCCTGCAGTCTGGCCGGCCCCTTAACCCAACGACGAGCCCTCTGCGTCGAGTGCAACCGTGGCCGGCCCGTGGCATGACGACGGCACTCACAGCCCTGTGAGTTGAGGAGCATCAAACAGCTCAAGCAGCCTTGACGTTTGTGCCTCTTCCTGCGATGCGTGCGCGGCTGATCAGAAAACCTCCATCCAACCGCGCGCCTCACCTCCATCCAACTCGCCCGGAGGATTCAAGCGATGACTTCTGTAACATGGCTTGGCCACCGTCAGCGGCGCCGGCCTCTCTCCCTCTCACGCTCCCATTGTACAAGTACATGCTGCCTCGTCGGTTGTGGAGCCGACACGACGTGCAAGCTGTGCCTTATCAGATGTGGCCATCGCACAACGAGACGCTGGCTGGTGTCGCCCTCGTATGCTCCGTACCGTGTAATGAGCGCCGTCGATCTTCGCCCTCTGCCCTCAGCTGCTGAGGAGCATCCACTGCAAACCTCAGGCGTTGGCGTTGGCGTCGGTTGCAAGCTTCCTCGCGGGAACACGCACAGAAGCAAATATGACCTCTCCCCAGGCCAGGCACCGTGGACAGGTGCTTCACAATGCAATGTCTCCCTTCTTCGCCCACGCCTGGGCCTCCGAGGCGCGAACGAGGCGCCGTTGCAAACAAGGGGAGCGGCCAGCTGGCGAATCGTGTTCCGCAACCTCCCGCAGTCCCGCTGCCGACACTAGTCACGACGTTGAAGCCTCTCATCGTGGCGCTCTCTGGCAAGGTAACGTTACATCCTGAGGCCTCTGTCCTCGGCGGTACTCCATGTGTACTTGTAGATCGCGTTCGCAGCCTCCCTTAGACGCGGTTGGCAGAGAGGGCAACGATGTGCAGGTGCAGCCACGCTTTTGGCGCAGGGCTGCCGATCGCAACTTCAATCTGTATAGCCAAGCAATGTCTGCACGGGACCCCGCCCCGTTGAGACCCTGCCCAGCCCGCCTCCTGTATGAAGAGGCCTCACCGCATCGCCTGCTGCCACTCGCAAAGGTGCGGTGTTGAGTCCACGACTTGATATCGAGGCAAAGACGCTAGACACATCCGGCGTAGCTCCATGACCCGCCCCGGCATTCGCTCCTTCCGAGACTAGGCGGCCGCGTTACCACAGAAAAAGCATCCGCTATCATCCACCACCACCTCCACCACCGCCATGCTCGCCGAGTTGAACTCTGTTGCTTCTCACGATTCACACTTTTATCGACCCTCACCGCATCCTCACCAATCCACACGCCACGCCCCTTTATCGCGAGTTGCACACCTCACTCAAAGCCAAACTCTGCCGTCCCTTTCTGTTGTGGCCAGCATGGCGTCTAGACCCTTCCAGAGCATGTCGACAATCCACTGTCCACCCCCCCTTAGCTCCATTGACCAGAGAGCGTCCCTTGACTGGCCAGCATGCTAATAGTTGACCTGTCAACCATGCCAGAACAACCCCAACCCATCTCCCCCTCGTCCAGCGCCTGTGTGCGCGTCTGTTTTACGTGTAACACCACACTCGAGACCGGACTACGGCCACAATCCTTGTCTGTCCCGTTTCAAATGTACAGTACTTGTAGGACAGGCAAGCCCACCCGAGCGACCTATGGTTTACTAAGACTTTGATGCCACCTCGCTGCATTGGAGGCTTGAGGCCTCGGGCCTTGTCGGACACGCACCCATTTTCGCATCCGAACCGGAGCCTCTAGCCGAGCCACAAAACACAACCTCGGTCAACGAACAGTGGACCAGCGACTTGTCCCTCACCACGCTGACGCGCCTGACCCCACGATGCATGACGAAATCAGCTCAGAACCTCGCACGGGCCTCTGTCCATGGTGTGAGACTCGTCTCTTGGCAACGGTCCAGACCAAGCCTCATATTGGACCCCAACAGCCCAATCACCGCGCTACAGGGGCTGATTGTTGTTCTCCATGCATGGGGAGCCTGCTACAAGGCTTCCTCGTCGTCAGCGGTGCGGCGCGCTTGGTGTTGGCTGCGAAATCATCTCAACACGGGCTGGTCTAGGCCAGGCCATGGCCGTTAAATCCGGGTCCTTGCGGCAGTTTCATGACTCTGCGTGCCGCACACTGCAAGAACAAAGCCGCCGCAGGAATGCGGGGCGGAGTCTTGAATCGACGGCGTCAACGTCCATCAACGATTAGAATACAAGGTATGCCTGCCTTCGTCGGTTTCCCGATCCGAATATCTCAACGGTCCAACATGCCCCCCTTTCCCTCCTATGAAAGCCTAAACGTTTCCCGTGGTCGGACACTGTGCTGCTGATTTACTGCATGGAGTGGGCGACAAGGCTCATTCCACGATCGGGCTCTAGAACATGTCCATGTGAGCCAGATGGCAAAATTGGCATTTTCCGCAGAGGGCACCCGGCTCTGGCGCCTGCTGCTCGTTTCTGATCCCTCTTCTGGTCCCTCCCGCGCTCGCTACACCGCCTACCTGGTCGTGCTCGGCGATTGTTCTGTTTGTCGCTCGACAGTCCGATGCGCAGCTCCGCTAGCTTGCGTCAACGTTCGCGACGCGGAAGCCATGGCGTGGGATACGCGTGGCCAGGCGCGGCCATGCACTATTAAAGAACGACTCGAGGCGTGCATCGAGGGTTGCGTCTGATGCTCATTTCGTGGACACGATGCTCGCAGTCCAGACCGTAAGACGACATCATTCCAGGGCTACCCTTTCGGCGGGCGTTGTCAGTTGAGATGGTGGTCCCGTGGACCTCCTTTGCGGCCTCGTGCGCTGGGCAAATTGGCTGACCGTAGATTGAAGGAGAGGGCAGTGCAAAGCCATCGGGTGGGGACCGCTTGGGGGAGCTTTTGTTGAGTTGTTGTTTGAGGCGGTAGTATGGCTTCAACCCTTCGTTCCAGACTAGACTATTTGATACGAAGGGCTTGATGCGGCTTTGACCTCTGGTAGAGGGCTGGCGGCTGACTTTCAGGTCTTTCGAGGTCTTTCGAATCTTTGTACAAAGTCCAATAAATTCACTTCACTGGACATTATGACTCGATGCCAAGCTCATGTGCCTCTTCACTTGAAAGCGTGCATATCATGTGCCTTCATCTTTGTCCACGCCGCGATCACACTCTTTGGGCCAGCTCGTGCGATGTGCGGAATTGAAGCGGCACTGCCATTTTCTCGCCAGGCTGAGAGAGTAGTTCAAGTGCTTTGGGACTCCTGTAGAGTTTCCAAGTTTGCAAAGCTTGACTCGCTTTTTCACATTCATTGAATTAGGGAGGATGGGCGATGGTGATACTACCCCTAGGGGCTCATACCCGTTTGCAGCTTGACTTGAGAGTGAGGTAGATGCACTAATGACGAGCTTGTCTCCACTACCATATGTTGAAGGGAAATGTGGCCCCTTTAGCCAACGGCACGTTTATACCTTCGTATGTTCGTTTACTTAGCTCAACCCTTGTCTACACGGCCATCGTCTTCTCTGAATTTCATCGCTGTCCTCGCCGCCCTTTCTCTATACACTTCATTATTGCCTCAAGTTCAAGTATTCTTTCACGTGCCAACGCGCAGAGGTTCCGCGCGAGCTGCTAGCGCAGTGATACATGACCATTCCCCGCCTCCGCCTGGCGCCTGCTTCTTTCACACCACGCCTACAAACAAGTACTCAGCCTGTGACAAACAACATGGTCGAAACTCAGCGGAAGAAGCGTGGGGATGCAGCACAAAACACTGACCAACTGATGAAACCAAAGCTTCAGTCGCACGCATCACCCCAAACATCTGTCATGGCCCCGAGGTCACGGAAACGGAAATCTGCATCTCGCAAAGAAGACACACCCAGGGTCAAGAGAGGTAAAGGGTATTCAAACGAGCCCAAGAATGACCACTTCCCCTTCTTCGCTCTCCCTCGCGAGCTTCGCGATCTCGTGTACACCCACATTTGGACCTCGACCCACGCCCTCCGTATAAAATTCAAAAACGAGGCGATGCGCCATCACGACTCCTCAGACCGATATTACTCCAGGCTACCCCGCTCCGTCCTTGCATCCCGCCAGCTCTGGCTCGAATCCATCCAGCAACTCCAAACCCACAGCGACTGGATAGTCGGATATTCGCACAAGCCCGCAGCGCCGTCCCGCACCGATGCACTCAGCGCGTTAACTCCGTGGATGGGTGAGAGCCTGCACCTGCACATACCGGAGCTCAACATGGAGGCAGAGCTGCACGCCAGCCAGACGACAGCATCCCACAAGTTCCGTATCGATGTCTACATAGTGCGCTGGCTACGTGCACTGATGATGCGGGTGCCGCGCTCGCCGCGCATCAAGCTGTTGTGCCTGCACATGTTCATGAATATCCATGGCGACTACATTCAGGATGAGTTTGGGTCCGATGTTAATTTGGAGCCACTCAGCATGCTCGGCGCTTTGACCAGGCTGGAGAGCATGGAGGTGCAGGTTCAGTTTTCGATCACTTGCATCGAGATCCCGGAGAAGGAGTTGTCAGCACGGCAGAGGATGCGGGTGCAAGAGGGCGTGATTGAGGAGATTGAGCGGGTTGGGAGGGCTCTTGTAGGGGAGGGGAAAATGGAGATGGTGAATATGGAGAAGAGGATACGGCCGCAGGGGGTGAGCAAGGACAGTTGCGCGGTGAGATGGGTGGGAACGTTTAAGAGGGCATGAGAGTTTAAGGCGAGTGCGCTCGAGATTGCGCTGTCGAGAAAAGAACAGTTGTAAGCAGTGCCGGGGCTCGTAACATGTTCAAGGCCATTGTATGATGGGTTGATTCTTCACGGAGCTACAGATACGATCCTGGATCGCGATATCCTATCCACCGTGCGGCAAGATCACCTAGGTCTTGGTGGTTGCTCCAACTCTGATAAGTGCCTGATGAACTTTCCGAGCAGAACCAAAATCGCTGTCGCAACCGCTGCTGATACCTTTGTCCGAAATAGCCACCCTTCTCAGGCTTGGTTTTGACATTGAGCCCCCTTTAGTCTCGACTGCGTGCTTGAGCTTTTGTAAACTTCCAAATCGTTTTCCATGTAAACAACGGGTCCAAGCGGGCCTTGAGTTGTAGAGTTGGTTCCGATAGTGTCGCCTCCCCCCTTCCCATCACAGACTCGGCAAACCGTTCAAGCCCCGCCGCACTACGAGAGTGATGATCCTGCAAGCGAGTATATGGGACGATAGAGTCTAAAGTTGACCAGCACAGGCTCACTTCGATCGACTTCAAAACATCAAAGATACTAAACCGCTGCAGCATGCCGAGGTCGACATGGTGATAATCGAGGTTTTGCTTGAGAATCTCGTCGTCGTTGATGTTCAGACTGAAATTTAGATGGTGGATTCGATGAGCAGCTGGACCTCGCAGGTTGATGCTGTATGCCAATCTAGTGAACCATTGCCTCTCGTACACATCAGGAATAAGCTTCAAAGCCACGTCCTTCCCGTTGCTGAGCAATTCTTGATGAAAGGTCATATATATGGGTCCCAGATGAAGATGGCGTCCACTATAAGGTGTCAGTGTTCTAGTGAGAAGGTTTTGGCGATTTTGAGGCTTTGAACAATAGGAGGTGTTGCACGATATTTGGCGGCATTGACAGTAATGTTGCGTCCAAACCGATTTCGCCTGCAACTTCCCAATGATTTCTTGGAGGAATTGCTTGTTTGCCAGGATGCTGCGCGGTAGCTTCCAGTAGGGCTGGACGATATTCGTATTTCCACTTGATGCCGCATTCGGCTCCAGCTCCACTGCAAATGTATGCTGGCCGACCAAAACGAGCAACCACCCTTCTGAGTGGTCTCGCCAGAACTGATCGTATACCATATCGCGAATTTCCAGAGGTAGATCGAACAAGCGGAAAGCCGACGATTTGGCAGGTTTAAGCGGAGCCTCCATCTTGTGTTTCTTTCGCTTCGGCATTGTTGAGTGATCGTCCACGGGAGGTTGGCTGTGGTGGTTCGCGAGGAGGAAGAAGACACAAAACGGTAGCGTTTGGGTGTTGGAAGCTCGGGAGTTGGAAGTGAAAGAGGAAGAAAAGGAAAAAATAGTGAGTGATAGGTGCGCAAAGTCGCGCTAGTTGCCATCACGTGACCAAGATCGCCGGACCTTTTGCCTTCTCCATTTCCAATCCTCACTGTTTTCAATTCTTCTGTGAGAATGAATATATCCTCTCAGCTCTAACTGGCACTATTCAAACATGTACCAAGGAGATCCTCGAGGCACCGAGTGCGAGTATAGCGTTCATGATCCGCACGCCGTCCCCTCTAAATATGGTCGGGACAATCCCCATTTTGAAAGCAACCAAAACATTGTGATTCATAAAAAAAGCTGGCCATAGAGGGTAGTTTGGAACGGTAATGAGTTGGATGAAGAGAGCGCAATTAAATCCAACGTAAAGGCGGAATCTTTTTACCAGGTGCATGCTATTTCAGACGGTGTTCTACCAAAATCCTACCTTCCAGGCCCCGCTTCAATTAACACCTAGAACGGGATTCCGTTGGTAAGCAGCTGGAACCGATCATATGTACCCGTAGAGTACGAGCTCGCACTCCTCTGAATCAAGCCCCTCATGAAATCCGCCGCCTCCCTCTCCGTCTTCTCCAGCACAAACCGTTCGCGGAAATGCTGAATAGTCTCAGGCTTAAAGCACGGCAATCCACTATCCAACATCACCTCCACGATGTTGGCCAAGTGATCGCAATGCTGTCGGGACGCGAGATAGGCCTTAATAGTCAGTTCTTCGAACCAGCGGTAGGCCTGGGATGTGGTCTGACCACCCATAACCGCAATCATTTCGGTGGTCAGCTTGAAGGGTGCACGCTCGAACTTGATGCCACCGGGCGCAATGTCGAAGCAGAAGCCAAAGTCAATGTGGATGATATGGCCGGCGTCGTCGATCATGATGTTTCCATTGTGTCGGTCCTTGAATTGGAGGAGGAACGAGATGACACTGTAGGCAGCCATGCTCTTGACAAAGTTGCTGCGAGCTTCTTGATAGCGGATGGATTCTTCACCACCGTACTTGGAGATGAAGTACTCGTGAAGCCCGTTAACTGCTTCGCGCCCAAGCATGTCTCGTGAGATGGAGTTCGGCAGCACGTCAATGACACCACAGCCTGGAGCAGTGGCCGTGACGCGATAGGGGAAGACCCAGACGTCGAGACCGACGTTGTTGAATATGCCACGAAAGGCAGAAATCATCTGCAATGCCAACACATCTTGACGGCAATCATCGCCGACCTTGAAGATGGCCGATTGCCAGACCTCGTACGTGTTCTTGGTCGAAATGCTACCCCTCTCCCCGTCTTCTTCTGCAGCGTTCTCATCCTCGGCTTTCGACTTCCTGATTCGGAAAGTCGCCATGTAGGGTGCCTTCGCGTGACTTTGCAGCGGCTTGCCGGACTTTCTATCGATTCCAACTACGACTCCATCAGGATTACTTGGAAGGTATACGCCAACTTCAACCTGAATTTTCCGTAATTCCTCTTCAATTTTCTGCTTCTTTTCGGGCTTCGGGCTCTTGATGAACGGTCGTAGCTTGCCTGATATATCTGTGACCTCGTTGAAGAAGGAGAACTCGCGCTCGTAGAAAGACCTATCCTCATTTGAGAAGCTGGACTCAAGGCTGTTCATCACCTTGTCCAAGGTTGGCTTCACCGAATCAGGCTACATGTGGATCAGTACATGACTATTGTAAGAGTGACGCTCTCGCTTACCACCTGGCAATCGTCGTCCTTGTAGGCGTTGGCCTTCATATTCCAAATGATCTGGTGTGCGAAAAGCTGCGAGAACTTCGCCGTCTCAAGAATGTATCTCTCAACATAGCCGAGAACGTCGTATCGTAAAGTCTGCACGACTTGAGGGACGTAGAAGAATGTCACATCAACAGAATGACTCTCGAGTGCTCTCATAGCATATTGGATGATGCAAGGATGGTTTCCATATGCGGGCAAGAAGTAAGTGATTGCTTTGATTGGATTGACGGCGGCCCAATACAGCAGGTACTAGAAGTGTCAGCTGAATTCCCCCAATGGGCTCAGAACATACTTTGAGTTGGAACGACACGTCATTCGGGAGCTGCGCCCCAAAAAGTAGTTCCAAAGCTTCTGGCTGCTCAAGGACTTTGTGTGGGAAATTGAGCACCTGCCATCGAACTTCACTACTCAGACGCTGGGATTGGAAGCGTTTGGTGAGAAACACAGCCAATGCAGGATTCTCTGCCCACGCTGTCTTTAGATGACCTGTGACGGCGGCCTGCGATGATTAGCATGGAATTAATGAATGAATTTAGTGCTTGACTTACATCTGTCATTGTTTTGCTGTGCTGCCCAGACGTAAAGTGATGCTTCTTCTCGTAGTCCAATGGGAACAGCCACACCATTAACCGAGTCTGCTCGTTCGATAAGAGGAGTGACAAGAGATCTTGCTTCGCTTTAAGCGCTTTGAGAGCCGAAGTGCCAGATACGCCAGCATGGGGGAGCATTTGTAGATGTGACTGAATATCAGACAACACGTGTGTTTCAGCTTTGATTTGGAGACGATTGCCCCCAAAAGACCATCTAGACGTATTTAGCATGCTGCAAGAAAAGAGAGACTAGCACTTACTCAGGTGCTTTTGCAAACCAAGCAAGACCTGCAGTCAGAATCCGATCTTTAAGCCGCCACTTGATGACATCTGGCAACGTCGTACAGTGACGAACAATTCTTAAGCCAAGAAGAACGACATGAAAGTAAGCTTCTCTGGCCAGAGGTTGTGGATTCCCCATTGATATCGCATCCAGCGTGATTTGGATTAAGCGGTTATACGACAGTTCCACATCCGGGTTAGTGAGACGAGACGCGTTGAAATGGCTCGATAGAAACTGAATCAGGCGGAAATGAGGGGCGATGATGTTGTAGACCTGTTGCTGGCGTCGCAGAAGAGCTTCCTTATCCGAGGGAGCAAATTCCTCTTTGCAATAAAATGGATCAGGGTGCCTGCGCTCAATTAACGACGAGCTGAGTTCAAGAAGCATCGCATTACGCACCATAACGCGGAGCTGAAAAGGCCCCTTTTCTTGCGGACAGTAGTCTCAAAGCACTCGACAACTGCGGTAAGAATACGGGATTCCATGCGCGGGTTTTCTTTGATGACGCTCATCCAAAGCGATATGCCTAGTTTGATCGACTGTTTTGAAAACACTGCAAACGGTATGCCGACCAAGTGATGCACTATGGGGCCCTGGTCGGTTTGTACTCTGCACAGCAGCGCGGCAGCTCTTCGAAGGATGTCTCGTAATTCTGCAATAGCCACATGCTTATGGTTCAGAGTCCGGCTTTCAAGCTCAATCAGAACTCTGGAAGCGTCTTCTACAGTTCGATTTAGCGTTGCGTCTTGCCTTCGGCTGGGGGCAGCACTGTCAATTTGCAGCCAATCCTCCTCCTGATCGTTCAAACCGTCAACGAACTTGTATTCCTGGCGTGTTGTGTATTGAGCGATAAAGTCAGAGGCTGTGTTGATGTTCAAATTCTTTTGCCGCTCGATAGCACCTTCTGGATGTTAGAATCTTGAATGCAATGAAGTGTGAAAACATACCTAGCCGCTGATCGGTGGTTGGAACCATGGAGCCCATCTCAAGAGCAAATGATCGGCCCAGGGAGATATGACCGTAGACTCCTTCATCATCGTATTCCGAGAGATAAGTCTATATTCAATTAGTTTTGGACAAAACACAGTTAGGGTTGGTCCACCTGCAGCAGTCCCTTGATATCCAAAGGAGCAATATCTAGGACTGACTTGACCCAATCGGTAGCCCGCTTGTGCAAATTCGAGAGGGTTGCTGCACGGAAGCTGTAATCATCTGGGAGTTCCACAAAGACGTTTGACCTCGCCGATGTGAAGGTTGATGTCCACCCATATTCATCAGTGTCACCTTCTAAGCAGCTGGACCACATGATGGAGAGCAACTCCAACAAAGCAAACAGCGCAGACTTTTGACATAACGTTGCGGGCACCTCACGTATGATAATATCAGCGCATGCGATTGCAGCCTGCTGGACCTTTGCGATGCGGTGACAACAGCCAGCAAATATCGTCGCTAGCTGCTGGGCGAGGTAGGGGGTTGAAAACGAGAAGTATTTTCCAGTCAATGTCTTCCCCACATACGCTTTGGCTGACGTGGTAGCAATGGCGAACATGCAAGACCCCACAGCTCCGTTTCGAAGCTTGGGGTCAAGAAAGTAAGCAAGGGCCTTGGTGCAATCACCGGCATCGGCTCGTAGATCCTCGACGAGGTAAGCTGCATTTAGAAAGACAGCCTCAGGGTAGCTCAGAGCTTTGACGTCTCCCTCGCAGGATGGTAGCAGCTTTGCGAGATGCTTCTTTTGTTCAACTGCGTGCTCAGGAGATTTACCGCGCCGAAGAACGACATTCAGCTCAATGTCACTCTCAATGAGATCAGATCGCTCTTCCGTGATCAAAGGTTGGCTGAACTTGGCGAGTGTTCTCAGCGCCTCCAAATGCCGTTTCCCTAGCGGAGTCGTAAGGTCGAAACCATGCACAACAATGTTGAACCAGGCATCCCGCTGTAGGTTGAGGATGGAGTCATCGACTTTTGATAAATCGATTCTCTCGGCATTGCTCGAAAGTAGCGCTGCCAAAGGCGGCAATAGTTGAGCAATCTCTAGGGCTGCAAACTCCGCGTCGCGAACATGACGGTTCGTGCTGTCGTGGGCATCGCCTTTGCTCACGATAGTGTCAAGAAGATGGATTAAATATGCGTCAAATACGTCAGAAGGCGCTTTGATGTCATTCGACAAGTGAAGACGTGCGTTGAGAACCTGTACGAGACATTAGAGACTTGCCAAGAGATTGCATGTGGACTTGACTTACGGCATCGAGGGTGGCCTGATCATTCTTGGCTAGAGAGTCGTGACACAGCTTGGTGTAAAGCTTGAGAAGAGCCTTGAAGTCACCCAGTCCACTGTGCACGCCTAGGAGAGCAATGTCGGTGATGATCTTCCCGTCGACGACTCTACTGGCGCGTCCAATTTTCTGAACGAGCATTGACAAGGCCAGAGCCGTAATTTTTACATCCTTACAACTTCTCGCCACCGAAACGACGGTATGGACAATGGTGGTGTGCGCTTGGTGAGGTTCTTCCAAGTCGCTTGGAGTCAGGGAGATTGCGCTTCCGGTAGTATGATGGCTATATACCCCAGTGGCACGTGAGGCTTTCCCACCCCCATTGAGGGATGGAGAAGCAGCAGAACTTCGATCCGCAACCGGAGCTGCACTTATGACATTGCCAAGGCTGTATAACGTGGTAATGATTGCGTCTTGCGGGAGCATACTGAGAACAGAGGCGAGACATTCTGCTGCCACGCTCGCAGTCTGCTCGTCAAAGCCGGACTGTACAATAACACGAGGGAGGGAGCGGCTGAGCGAAGAGGCAATGTCGCCGTTCGTTTTAGCTAGGACGGGCATCGATTTCAAGACCGTTGTGGCCAAGCCGTGGTCGGCCGTTTGGATTGGATCGTTGAGAGTTGTATCCAGCCATGACATGATCAGATCTGTATCTGCGATATCCTCGTCATACACGGCACAGCAGAGGTACGTGGTCAAGACTTTTGCCTTGACCCCAGCGGCTTGTCGTTGTTGCCATGCAGAGCCCACTCGGGTGAGATAGTCCAGATCATTCTCCAAACGTTCCATCTCTTCGATGGATACTGTAGCGAGGCCCTCGGCCAAAGAGTCTTCGGATGAGGAGCGGGGAATGTCATCGCTCTTATACAATCCGCGGAGATAGTCCAGTATAGGGGTATGTTTTGCCGTCTCCAAACCCACAGGCTTCACCAACAACGACGCAGAAGCAACGACGACCTTCAAGAACGCATCGTGCAAGATCATTGCGCCTAGAGGCCTGCCTATCGCCGCGTAGTGCTTGGCATAGCGCTTCCACTCTCTTAGTCCTTGCTGATGATGCCTTGCGTTCCGGACTACCGACAAAGCGGTCTCGAAGGCGATGAGAAACTTCTCTGATAGACCAGCACGGATCTCTTGAACTATCTCAAGCCGTTCTTGCGCCTCCCAGAAGCTTGTGTGCTCCGCGACTGCATCCAGAAAGCCCAGAAGCGATATACCCAGGGTGAGGACACGGGCGAGCTCGCCGTTTGCTGCGAAATCAACCTGGTCGTCTCCGTCGAATTGCTCTGCAGAGAGCTGGGCCGCAGTTTCCGACCAGCCATTGATGTATCGTGTAATGGTCGCTATGACATGGCGCCGCACGTGTTCGTGACTGATGCCGATTGCGAGAATAGCAGAAACCAGCTCACGTGTGAGTATCTCGTAGGGCGAGGGCTCGATGTCGCGCAGACCGGGCGAAGGCGCAAAGACCTGGGCGCACGAGTCGGGGAGATACGGGGAGAGTCGCTCGAACAGCTGCTCTGCAATTTTCGGGGACTGCACAAATGGTGCAGCCTTGCAGAGTGCAACGATAGCCTCGAGTTCAGGCAATTTCTACACTCCATCAGACACCTTGTCATGACAATTTACGCTCAGGGCGGGTGGGTGCTCACCATGAGTATGCTTCCGACGGCAACGCCATTCTTCAAAACTGTGCCATTGTGCACCGGGGCGCCCTTCGGACATCGTTTGTAGAGTCTTTGGAAATCATCGTGAGCTCCACGGCCTGTAGGATGTTGCGCAGAGAGTTGCGCGAGCTTCTGGAAAGCCTCCCGTCGAATACTGCGTCTATAGATATTTGATTAGCTTTGAAATTAGCATTGAGATGTCGCACACGCACGTCATCCTGAAATCCCTGCTGTGAGCGGTCCTCGGCACCCTTGGGCAAGGAGAGGGTTGCGGCGCAAACAATAGTCGACGCGGTGACGAAATAACGTTAGCTAGTTCCCTGCCACGTCGAATACGTGTGGCGGTGCGGCAATTGTGGCGTATTGCTCCCGCACGCACGAATCTCTTCGGGTAATCGGGTTTAATAAACAGAACTGGAACTCTAGTGGCACGCGTTATCTTGTGAGAAGTCGCAGAATCGTTTGAATACGTCAATGAAGTCATGTATGCATTACTTCCGCTCCAACCAGCCTATGCAATCCAAACGCCAGCAGTTCCAAAATGCCAACATACACACCGACTCAATCACCAACACTAAGATCCGCCGTGAAGTCTTTGCGAATTGTCAAGTCCTCAAAGTTTTGTTCATTGTTGATGACCAGTCCTTTTTCGTTCGCCAAATGCAGCAGGCAAATGAAGCAGTACGACGTCGAGATGTCTGCCATTGCTTGAGTGGGGTATACGGTTTGTAGGCTGTTGATTACTTTTGTGAACTTCAACGACCCATCGACTGCTCTTGAAGTCGCTTCGTCAATAGGTTTCGATGGGGTTGGCTGTGATAGCTAAAACGAGTTAGTGCAGGCTCAGGTTCCATGTTTGAGTAAACTTACTTCTTCGAAACCTATGCCTTTCCAAAGCTCCTCTTTCAGCCTCCGCACGTCTACCTTTTTCGCCACACGTGCGTATTGCACGTACTCTGGACGAAACCTTCGACTCTGCGTGACGAGCTGCGTCCCGAAAGCTCCCTCCTGGTTACCAGCCAGGATACCGTCAAGAGGTTGTACCTGTGTCGGTCCATCTTCAGCCGGAGGAGAGAAGTGATCACGAGCATCCGCGAAGTTGTCATCGTCGTCATCGAAAGGATTGCCTAGGTGCCCTAGCCCGTCGTCTTGGAAGAAGTCCGCGTCGTAGTTGCCCTGCACGCCCTCGTCTTCAGCGGCCAATGCATTCTCTTCGTTCTGACGAGCCCAGTAGCCCTCATCAACTTCATCAAAAGTATTTGCCGCCGGTAGTCGCGGCTGGTTATCTCTCTGGACACCGACTTTGCGTGAACCCATTCGCGCTTTTGGCTTCAAGAACAGTTGCAGCAATTGCTTCGAGTTGAAATGCTTGTCATCTGGCAGTAGGTTCCTTCCCTTGGACTTCCACTGTGCCTTTGGCAAAGAAATTGTTGAAGCCGAAGTTGCTGGAACATACAAAGCGTCAGCCATTGACTGAGACATTGGAGCTGCGAAGTCAATCTCAAAGGGTTCCTTTTCTTTGCGCTTGGTGGTCGGTGGAGCCTTCCCGAGATCCTTGATATGACGAATTCGCCAGTGTTCTGGACCGGCCCAATTCTTCCTCAAAGCTTGATCGAAATAACTCAGGATGTTCTCCTGTTCATCTGCCCTGCCATGGGTTATTGAAAGTCCGTATTGGCGGTCTTCGCCCAATGCACCGTCCTCGGCAGCATCAGCACCGTCTTCGTCTTCTCCTCCCAGTGTCATGTTGTGCACGCGTGCTTGAGGCTCCAGAGCTATGTTTCGAGCCCAGATCTCACCGCCTTCACCAAAGCCAGTCTCCGGAGGCAAGTCGAATCCAGCGAGTGCACCGTCATCATCATCGAAACCCATGGCATTATCTCCATCTAGGAACATTCCCGAGCGATTGCCTTCATCGACGTCTGTCTCATCGGCACGATCGTCTTCCGGGGCTTTCAGAAATGGTAGATCCAAGGATGAGTTGGCATCTCCGAGGTCAAATGTTTTGAGGGACGGGCAGATGTCCTGTTGATCAAGTCGGCCGAGATCTGGGAAATATTTCGCGGTAAGCCCCGCTATATCAATCTCGACGTCTTCGCTAGGCTCCTCCTCTTCGTCCACTTCTTCCTCCTGTTGTCCATCTGGATCCTCGGGTGCGGGTGTTTCCCTTGTGTGCCTATCTGATGCGTCTTGCGCATCATCGCTGCTGTCGAACACAATTCTTCCCGCCGCGTCGATGGCCAAGTGATTCAGAAGGAGGCCTTTGGCTCCACCTTCGTCGAAGTCGGCTGCTGCTTTCTTGAACAGCGGATCGACAGCAAGTTCCAGGTCCATTTTTTTATTCTGAAGCTGCGCAAAGTCCTTGGCCAGAGTCGCCTCTGCCGATCGCTGTGCCTTCTTTCTTTTCTTCTTCTGCCCATCCTCGCCCTCTTCGTCTTCCTCGTCACCATCAGCGTCAGGATCACCCTTTTTCCGCGACTTGTTCCCGCTCTCTGCAAGGCCACTCAACAATTTCCCTGTATCTGTCGCAACGCTGTCCACGCGACTCGTATAGATCTTTACGCAACCGTCAAGGGTGCAGCTGGCCTTTTGAAAATTCACCCCATCGCCCTCCTTCAGCAATGACATGTCATGGAAATAGTCTATCAGGGCGAAATTCCACGAGTTGTTGGCGTTGATTTTCTGCGAGGCTGTCAGTCTCTTCCGAGCGCATCTGAGCTCCCTGGTTGTGAACCTACATTATCAGTCGCGAGTTTCATCCATTCCTCGAAGTTAGCGAGCAACGGCACTCGCTTCATGGGTGTCACGGCGGTTCCGGCCACGTCGGGCATGCCGTTTGTGAGCGCATCTTGGTCGTTTGATGGGGTATGAGGGCTGTTGGCGGCGAGCGATATTCGGCGCCGCGCAGGAGTTGCAGATGCGCGTATCGAGTCTAATTGCGCATTCTGTAGGGCCTGACGTTGCTGAAAACGATCTGCTTTCTCTTGTCGGTCATCGTTCAACGGGATTCTGTTTGTTTCGTTAGCTTTCGAGTCTGCAGGCCCAGAGTCTGCGCTCACTTCATCGGCGACTTGTGCGGCGTCGCAGCGATATTGTACTCCTTCCTGGCGCGCGGCATCTTCGTTACGAGGTTGTGGTGTGGTCGTTGTGCGGTGTTGGTATTTGTTGACGGGCGCGTCCCGAATCGGCAGGCACACAAACAACGCCGGTGCACGTGTGTGTTGTCATCGTGTGGCGGTGCTCAGCCACTCTACACGTCGTTTCAGTGTCATTGAGAACAACCAACCTATGCGCACTCACACCTTCCTGCATTCATCTGCCTGTACATATCGTTATCGGACTGAGCTTTTCTTGGGAGTGCATTTCCAAGCAGGGCAACTGCGAATAACCTACGTTGCCTCATACCCTCGAGCTCCGACACACCAGCTTCCCCCGCGACAGCGCATACTCACAAAGGTGCATGAACCAAGTCACGCATCTCCAAGTCGACTATTTATTCCATCGCTACCGATTCCAGACGTCCACATAGCGTGAATCGTTCCAACCGGCCAGTCCTACGTCACGGCGCACAGCTCTTAGGTAGACGGGAATATGTCGCGAGAATGAGAACAAACTCTCCGGCACCCATAATTGGGTTGCGCAAGCGCCCAAGATACTCGGCGCGACCATTTGTCCTCACAATCGTTGCCATTCTTACCTTGTCCTTAGTCGCGTGGGCATCTCGAGGAGCTCAACAAGCATGGAGCCCCACCAACAACCACCTCGTCCGGAGGGCAGTCGTGGCTGAGGATGAAGAGGTTTGTTACCATCTTATCTTGACAAGCTGTAGATGATGCTAACGCTCCTCTTTCTACCAGTGTAGGATGGTCCACCACGCGACTGATCAGTGTGCCTTTGTCCAAGCGAACTGCCCCGACGAAGAAGCTGGCATCTTCTCCTACCTGACATTATACTACTGTCGCCTTCCCCACGTCAAACCGGTCGCGTTCGTCATACTCGTATTATGGCTCGCTCTCTTATTCAGCACCATTGGAATTGCGGCTAGTGACTTTTTCTGTGTGAATCTGAGCACAATATCACATTTGCTGGGCATGAGCGAAAGCATGGCTGGCGTTACGTTTCTGGCGTTTGGCAACGGAAGTCCGGATGTTTTCTCGACTTTTGCGGCCATGAGCACCAATTCAGCAAGTCTTGCCATTGGCGAGCTCATTGGCGCCGCGGGATTCATCACCGCTGTTGTGGCAGGGTCCATGGCGATAGTGCGGCCCTTCAATGTGGCACGTAGAAGCTTTGTGAGAGATGTTGCTTTCTTCATCATCGCAGCTAGCTTCAGCATGACCTTCCTTTGGGACGGAAAATTGTCGCTTTGGGAATCGGCCACCATGGTAGGTTTCTACATCTTCTACGTTTGCTTTGTGATGGTATGGCATTGGTGGCTTGGCCGCAGAAAAGCCCGAAGACGACGGACTGCTACAATGAGGAGTCATTACGTTGTCCCTGGCGGCGAAGAGGAAGAGGTCCCTCAAGAGTATCATGACGAAGACGACGGTCCCGCTAACGAAAGGACTCCGCTTCGAGGGGTATCAGCGGACGATTTCGCCGCCCTAGAACGTGCTGGTGGCGAAAGCTCGCTGGAAGAAGACGAAAACGAACAGTTTCGCGAGCGGTGGCTAGGGGAATTGAGCAGCAATATGAGACTGAACAGGCCACCGGCCGGATCGCGCCGAAACACTCACAACCCAATCCGTCCAAGTCTTGTTGGTGCTCTAGAGTTTCAAGCCGTCCTCACGTCACTGCATAGGTCCAGGAACATACAGTCAATGCCTATTAATCTGCGACGCTACTCGGACGACCCAACCTTTACGTCTGCTCAGCAACAGGACCTGATCTCTACTACATCAGATCCTGCGCCTCGACCTCCCTACGATGTCCCGGTGGTCACGCCAGACCACTCTCCAACCGTATCGCGTCCATCCGCGGACATACAGCGACAGTGGGGATATCGCGCGAGGGCTGTCTCTGCGAACGACATCGACGTTACAAGCCTGGATCCGAGTACCCTTGTTCCTGGTACCGTTCCCAGCATCAATTTTGGGCCAGCGTCTCCCGAAGATGAAGGGAATGCCCCCCTACAAATGGAGCATCCCCCTCCATCACCCACCATCTCTCTTTCCCCTACGCCTTCGCAACACTCGTCAAGACCTACAAGCCCAGCGCCTGGTAAGATCAGGCACCCCTCCCCGGACAGGCTCGCTCCTCCTGATACAGGCGGACCTGCTGCGATAGCGTCTCGTCAAGGTGCCACCAGTCCCAGTTCGCTTTCCAGCCCTCAGCTCCACGCCTCTGACCAAGGCACCTCTCTCGCTCTTCCAAAGCTCGTTGTTCCCGATGCATCATTGCCCTCTCCCTTTCCCCCATACCAAGACCATCCGCTCTCTGCGCAGAGTTCAAGAGCTCCTAGCCTCCGTCACCCTTCACCCAGTGCATCCCCAGCGTCGTTCTTTCCAGGAGAAGCTTTACTCGGATCGGAGGAGTCTGCCAGAGTCCCGAGATGGTGGCCGACTGGGTTCATCCCACCACCGCACATCCTTTTGGCCACATTGTTCCCAACTCTCTGGAGCTGGAAAAACAAAAGCATACTGGCAAACCTGCTGGGAGTCGTTGCGGCACCTAGCGTGTTTTTCCTTACCGTGACACTTCCAGTTGTCGAGAGGGAAAAGGATGATTCTAAGGAGGACGACGACGAGTTCAGTCCCAGCCTTAGCCTCCCCGGTCCTTTGGCGCCGCTCAATGAGAGCTTTGATCGCCATTCGCCGAGCACGGCCTCATTCAGCGCTCCCGGGATATCGTCGAGTCGACCTCATTCGGCAACGTCTAAGGGACCAATCGCTAACGGCGACTCGGGCCGCAGCTCTAACTCGGCTCAGTCTCAAACGCCTCGAGTTACTATCACTGGCGAGAACGAGGTCATAGACTCGCCAGAACAGCTTCCCGTGGTTCCGACGTCAGCCGAAGTTAAATCGTGGAACCGATGGCTTGTGATTATTCAAGCTTTCACGGCGCCTTTCTTCATTGTGTTGATTATATGGGCGAATATGGAGCTAGAACACCCGCGGATGCTGTTCAAGTGGAGCCTGTATTCTCTAGTGTTTTCACTGGTGCTGCTCTCGGTGATTCTCACAACGACAACACCAATCAGGCCTCCGCGGTGGCGGACGCTGTTGTGCTTCCTCGGCTTCGCAGTCAGCATTGCGTGGATCAGCTCCATTGCCAACGAGGTGGTGGGAGTGCTGAAGACGCTCGGAGTCATCCTGAACATGAGTGATGCTATTCTCGGCCTCACCATCTTCGCCGTGGGCAATTCACTGGGCGACCTGGTGGCTGACGTGACGGTGGCGCGGCTCGGGTTTCCCGTCATGGCCCTCTCGGCTTGCTTTGGAGGCCCAATGCTGAACATCCTGCTCGGAGTGGGCATCAGCGGATGCTATTTGACCATCAAGGGCGCACAACATCACCACGAGAAGCACCCAGACCGACCTCGGCGGTTCAAGCCATATCACATTGAAATCAGCACGACTCTAGTCATCTCGGGGGCTACGCTGCTGGTGACGCTGGTGGGACTGCTGGTGGCAGTGCCGTGGAGGAGATGGAGGATGGACAAGACGATTGGCTGGGGCTTGGTGGCACTCTGGAGCGTGAGCACGCTGGCGAATATCGTGGTCGAGGTGCTGGGGGTGGGAGCAGCGTGAGTGAGTATCCAGTAGAGCAGGTTTGGGGACTCTGTTTCAGATGGCGCGGTCGGGCCCGCCCAAACGGCTCTTAGTAGAGGGTGGAGGACCGGTGAGGCCCTGGCGGCGGTAATGGCAGCGAAGGTTCTAGCAATGGCCATCTCGGATTGTGGGCTCTCCACGTGTCGTGTGGAAAATGGCCAGCGAAAGCATTGGAGATTGGGCGCCAACTTGGGCTGCAGGGCAGCCACTAGCAGGGCGGGAGAGGCTCGCGGTGAGGCGTTGTGCAGGTCAGAGTGGGCTCGACGAGGGCCGTCTGTCAATTGAGGCGCGACACGTAGTCGTGCCTGGGACGACAGCGAGGGGCACCCGAAATAGGCTGGCGATGACTCCCACGGGATGATGGTGGAGGTGCTGGTTTTGCTGGTGGAGGTGGTGCTGGCGGGCAATAAATATCGATAATGGAGACTGGCGGCGAGGGCTGCTGCCGGCCCAGCATTTCGCTTTGCATCTCGCTTTGCATCTTTTCAGACGCCTCACTGCCTCGACGTGCTGCACTCCCACACAGCTGCATCCGGCCAGACTATGTTCCTCCACCCGACCCTGACGACTACGCACCGCTTCTTGATTCGACGCGTCCGGCGCAGGCCCTGAATGAGCCATTGATCATTTCATCCAAATATTTATCTGTGCCTCGACACCACGGCAACGCTGCACGCCATCGCACCCCTGTGCGACATTGCCCTCTGCCCGATCCACGGCACATTTGCTCGCATCCCTCGCAGCGCCGTCGTCATCGCGCCTGGGCCTGCAGCGGCCAAAAGACCCGCACCGCCCTCGCTCAGCGCTGTGCTGCCCTTATCGATTGCTGCTGCCCTGCCTGCTGCCCCCCATCTGCCCTGCCCTGCCCACGCCCACCCACTATTACGCCCACTACCCACTACGCCCTCCCCTTCCAGCCTAGGCGCCGCTGGAACGACAATCCTCCTGCTCGCTCCGTCGTCTCAGCGTCTCACCCGCACCACTCGAGGCGCGGCCGGGCCAGCATACGCCCAGTGGCCTGCTTCAGCCGAAGCTCTCGAGACGCACATTTACCCACGCCGTCGAATCAGCGCCAGCCCTACGAGCCCGCTGCCTCCAGCTGCTGGGCCCTTTTGCACCTCACCCCTCCCCCCTTTCTTCGCTGCTCCGCCGTCCTCATATACTGTTCTGCGCCGTCGCCGCCCCGCGCAGCTGCTGCAGCGGACCAGGCTGCTGTTTGCAAACACCGCAGTGCCGCCGCCGCCGCCGCGCCCTTTAGCAGCAGCGCACTCGCACTCGCACTCACCCTCACCCCGCCGCCGTCAGCGCGCGCCCTCTTCCACCACTACCACCACTACCACCACTCTCCTCCTCCTCACGCAAGGGACCCGCGCTCGGCCTTCTCTGGTAGAACAGGCCCTGCTCCCCCGCTGCGTCTATGGCCCCGTTAGTCATTGCCCTCCCTCCCCGTCGCGCACTGTCTTCCCGCCGGTCGCTTTCGCGCCGCTCCACCACGCTTCGCCGTCGAGTGCCGTCCTCGGCCTCACGTGCAGGCGCCCCGTCCACCCTCTCCATGCACACCGCAGCCGCTCAAGGCGACGCTGACATGACGCTGTCTTTTAGGCGAAACATCACAGTCAACCTCCACACGGGCTCGGAACACAATTCCTTCTCCGAAGACGAAGAAGACTCGTCGGGTGTCCAGGTCTCGTCGCGATCCGGCAGCCACGAAGACGACTACTCGGACGACGAGGAAGACGACTGGGACTACATCGACGATATAGGCCCCTCGGACTCGGCCTCGCGCCCGCGCCTGTCCAAGCACCACACCGTGCCCGCCCCGCCCGCCCCGCGACCCCACGCCTCGCGCTCCAAGTCGTCGCGCCACGCCCCGCCCGTCCACGACCCGCCGCGACACCGCTCGCAGAGCAGACACACGCTGGACCAAGGCCAGCGGCCGCGACGGCGAAGGCCTCAATCCGTCCACTCTGACAGTCTGGACGGCCCCGACGACTACCCGGGCTACGGCGCCCGTGGCGGCCATGCCCACCCCAGCGCCCAGTGGTCGCATGTGCCGCACCACCCCCCCAACGGCTACACTCAGAGCATGCTCTCAAACGGCCAGTATAACCACCCCTTCCCCGGCCCGTCGCCGCCGCCGAACCAGCTGGTGCCCTTTGGCAGCCCTGACCCGTATGGCTTCGCCTCGAATCCGTTTGCGCCGCCTGGCGGTCCCAATCCCTTCGCGCCCGCCGGCGGAGGTGCTCCCAACGGCTACTTTGAGGGACACGGGCACAGATCTGGTCGTGGGCACCGCAATTCCATGCCCCCAGTTCCGTCTGGCGAGATGATGCCATTCTACGCCAACGGCTACTACCCTCAGTATGGTGCGCCGCCCTACGGTATGCCTCCCGGCATGCCTCCCATGTACCCACCGTACCATGGGGTCCCGCACACAACGACTCCGCCAACTCATCCCACTTCGAAGAAGTCAACCCCCGCGCCCCCCCCTGATCAAGGCGCTCCGCCACCGCCCCCTCCCCCACCTCCGCCTCCACCACCCATGATGCCGCCTCCAATGCCTATGCCCCCCCCAGAGGACGGCATGCTCTCCAAGCTTGAGAAGCTTCTGCTGGGAAAGCAGGAGGAAGACGACAAGAAAGCCGAAGACGCCAAGTTCTCCCGGCTGGAATCCCTCTTGATCCAACAACAGGAAGCTCGAATGGTGAAGGATGCAGAAAAGAAACAAAAGGCTCTGGAAGCTGCCCAGGCTGCCGCCGAAGCCAAGAAAAAGGGCGATGAGGACAAGCTTGCGAAGCTCGAAAAGCTGATTCTCGCCCAAAAAGACGAGCAATTGAAGCGCGAAGCCGCTGTTGACGCTGCTCGAAAGGCGGAAAAGGCCGAAGCGGATGCGACAGCAGCCAAAATCGCGGCAGAAAAGGCGGCAGCTGCCGAAACAGCAGCCAAACTCCTCGATGCGGCGAAGAAGGCGCGAGAGGAGGCAGAGGCCAAAGCCGCGAAAGAGGCCGAAGATACCAAGGCGGCGCACGAGAAGGCCATCGCCGAGGCAAAGACGGCCGCAGAGGAGCTGGAGAAGGCCAAGAAGGCGGCCGAAGAAGAGGCGGCCAAGCTCAAACCCTCGGACGCCCCGAAGCCCCCCATCAAGTTCAAAGACGCCGTCGGTCGCAAGTTCAGCTTCCCCTGGCACATATGCAAGACGTGGAAGGGCATGGAAGAACTGATCAAGCAAGCTTTCCTCCACGTCGACGTCATCGGCCCACATGTGCACGATGGGCACTACGATCTTGTCGGTCCGGATGGCGAAATCATCCTTCCTCAAGTCTGGGAGACGATGGTGCAGCCAGACTGGGCCATCACCATGCACATGTGGCCCATGCCCGAGCCTCCACCACCGCCACCCCCAGAGCCGCCAAGGGACATGCCTCCGATGCCTATGGATCCGCATATGATGATGCCACCACTTACCAAGAGTAAGAGCAGGAGCAAGAAGATCAAGGTAGGCGGAGGCGGCCATCACGCTGCACCTCCTCCTCCTCCTCCGCCGCCTCCTCCACCACCGCCACCACCTCCTCCCCCTCCCCCACCGGGCCTTGATTTCGGTGGGATGATGCACGGGGGGCCGCCTCCGCCTCCGCCTCCCCCTCCGCCGCCGCCACCAGGGGCAGCAGCCATTGTCGTTGGCCCCGCCGATGTGCACGGGGCACGGAGACGAGACAGGTCAAGCCGACCGTCTCCTTTTATGAGGTGGGCGGCTGGAGGAGCCAGTCGCTCGCAGTCTTTAAAAGGCCTAAAAAAACCTGAAGGCCCTAGAAGTCCAATTGTTGTGGCTCCTGCCCACGCAGATGGCGGCTGCATCGTCATGTAAGAGCCATGGCGAAGACGTTTTGACTACTGAAGTGATCCACGATGAGATGGCGGATGACTCGAAGAAGCGGTGTCGTCGAACCAAGCAGGGGGCTCTGCCGTCTTTTCAAGCTCGTCGCGGGCTCAATGATATCCTTACTATGTTTTGGTTTGGCGGTCTCGTTGTTTGCTTCTTCTAGCATGCTCATCTGGATTTGTTTGGTTTTCAGGACCTTTGTCGGCCGCTCTCACACTGGCGATGCGTCTGCATTGCGTGCTGCAGCACTTGGACGCCTTCAGGGGGCATGGTTTTTCTCCCGCGGAGACTCGCGGGTCTTTCATGCCTCGGGGATGTAGTTTCGATGATTTTCCTTTTGATTTCGTTTCGCATCACGTTTTCTGTTTACGTTTTTCATACCTTCTCCCCCCATCACCGCAGGTGGTTCTTAGGAGCGTGTATATCTCCTTTGGGAGCGGTCATTGGCACTGAGGAGTATGGGTTTCCTTGTGCTTCTCTTTTCTGGTGTCCGGTTTCTCGAGGAATGTGCCAACCGGGTGTATGCGGGGGCGGCTGGGGAAACCGCGCAAGCTTTTTGGAAAAGTTCAGATACCATTGACCATTTAGCGCGCCTGCATCCATAGCTATACATGTGTTCTTCTTTGCGGGTTGAGTCTGCCGTTCTTGCGGGCGCTGGAGTCGGGTGCTGGTCTGTTCTTGGAGAATCTCGGCCCTCAAGAGGTTGGAACGAAGGGGATTGATGAGGATGGACGAGGAGACGGGAGACTGAGCAGATGACGATGCGGACGAGAAACGAGTAATGAGGACAGGAGGCTAGCGATGTATTCCTCGAGTTGAGCGGATGTTTCTCCTTTGTTATCAAGACTGTTTCTTCGCGGAGCCTAATACAAACAAATGCTTGCAGCGTACCTTCCCCTGACCAACCAAATGCCCCTCTGTGCTGCCGCTTCTGACGTCCGTCATCCCAAGCCGTGGCCCGCCCGTTCCAAGGTTGCGGCTAACGACAGCCCCACAACGCCTGCCAATGGTGCCTGCCAAGCCGACCCCAGCACGTGCGGCCTACGTCACAGATTAGCGCCCGCAACGGCCATCACCAGCCTTTGACTGCCAGGCACAATAGAGACCCCAAAACAAGGTCGAGCGCCGCTAGGCCGGCCATCACAATGAGTCGCTGGCCTTTCAAAGAGTCTGCTACATACGCCACTCATTGTCAGGAACATATGCACGCTGCTACTGCGCGAAAGTGCAAGAGCTAAAAGTACATACATAGTCCTTCTCTTCGTTATCTTCCAGTCTTTTCTGTCAACGTTGTGCGTTGCATAGCCACACCATGCATTTACCCCACCATTCCCTCATCCTCGGCGTCTTCGCAC
This sequence comes from Polyplosphaeria fusca, assembly GCA_010093805.1. NCBI lineage: Eukaryota > Fungi > Ascomycota > Dothideomycetes > Pleosporales > Tetraplosphaeriaceae > Polyplosphaeria > Polyplosphaeria fusca. Next base: position 35,705 of record ML996218.1, read on the forward strand.
TGCACTCTTTCTCGACACTCGTTTCCGCGTCATGGTTCACGGTGCTGCAACGCGACGACGACGCACAGCAAAGCGTAGAATACACAGACGATGAAGTTTTCAAAGACGCCGTGCTCAACAGTACGAATACGTTTCGTCGACAGCACAACGCAACAAAATTAGCGTGGAACGAGGTAATGTGACTCGCTGCTTTGATACCAGACCATGTCCGCGTGACTAACTCTGGCGATGTACACAGACCTCTGCCAAATTCGCAGCATCCAACAGCAAAGAATGTATCTTCGAACACTCTGTACATCCCTCTTCACCCCCATTTTTTTTTTTTTTTAACTTCTCTCTAACAATCCCAAGGGCGGTCCCACGGGCGAAAACCTAGCGTCCGGCTACCCCAACGCCACCTCCTCAATCGAAGCATGGGGCCACGAGCGCGAGGAGTATGACTTTGATAAAGGTACTTCTCCCCTTCCCCTCCCCTGCCTATCCACCTCCACTAACCCTCCACAACAGCCACATTCTCCAAAACCACCGGCCACTTCACCCAACTCGTCTGGAAATCCACCACATCCCTCGGCTGCGCGCGAACACGTTGCGACTCTCGCTCCGTCGACCACGGCGACGCAGCGCCGGGCTGGTATCTGGTTTGCGAGTACTTTCCTCCGGGAAACGTGATTGGGCGGTTCAAGGAGAATGTGCAGAAGAGGGTTAAAGATGGGGATGGTGGGGAGCAGGAGCCGAGCGCGACGACGACGACGGGGGGAGGGGATGGGGCGAGGGAGACGGGTGGTGCAGGAGGAGAGTGTCCGTATCCGGGGCAGGAGTGTTCGGGAGCGGTGGGAGGGAGGGAGGGGGGGGAGGGGAGGACGAGGTGGATGGTCCTGGGAGTTGCGTTGGGGGTTGTGGGCGGGGCGTTTGTGGGGCTGTGATGACGGGGTGAATGGAGTGTGCATACTAGGAAGGAGAACGAGGAGGAGGCATGATGTGATGAGCTATGATATCCCCGACCATGCAAGCGTCGAAACGTTTTACGAGTCAAAAAAATTAAACTTTCAGTCTGAGAGACATGTTTGTAGTTGTTCCATTGTTTTTTTTACTTGTTCTGAGACATGCCTCGGTCATATATGCTTGTTTCGCTTCTTCTTCGTCTTTGAAGGAAACGGCGATATTGCCACGGCCCGAGGCCCACATTGTGTGCTTGTATCCAAATCCTACTTGCCCTGTCCCTGTTCACTCAACCCCAGACCCCGGAAACAAAAGAAAGCGGCCCCAAAAGCAAAGGATTCCAACGCCGTCGCATGCATATGCCCTGCAGGAACAAAAACGCCCATGACCAGATATTCTCAACGGTCGGGAAAAAAAAGAACGAGTGGACGGTAGGGTATCTTTGGTCTTGTTTTGTCGAAAAACAACAGTCGTGGCCGCACAAACAGAGGCGCGTCTCTCAGCGCCTACCAAATGATGCCCTTCCAGTCAAAATCTCCATCAATGTTTCTCCAGCTACCCTGATCGATGGCCTTGTCCCAGCCCATCATGATGGCCAGGATGCGGCAACCGACAGCTGACATGCCGCACACGACCGTGTCAGCCTGCCCCACGACGGCGAGATCCATAATGTAGGCACGACCGACGAGCTCGCGGAGCCCCATGGCGGCTTCGGGCACCTTGTCCGAGTCCAGCTTGGTCACGTCGTCTGCATTGCCGACGGACTGGCCAAGGCTAAGGAAGACGTCGCGGTAGAAGCCGCCCTCCCAGCCAGTGATTTCGTCGATCCAGGGATTCTTCTTGCCTTGTGCGGCTTCGAGCGTCTTCTTAGTCGCTAGCACGATGCGGTCCTGGGCGCGCAGCGTATGGCCCATTTCCCGGGCATCGTACACCTCGGGGTCGTCTGAGGCGAGGATCATTTTGGCCGATGTGTGGCGGGGGGAAAGGCCCTCGGGTAGAGTACGCTTGTCCTTCTTTCCGCCTGCATTCTCGACGCGCTCAATGTAAAAGTCTCTCGCGGCATCAATGTATCGATCCAGAGGAAGGTAGTCTTTTGAAAATTGAAACTCCATCGGATGCTTGTCGCCATGGCGTACATGGATGCCAATACTGATGCCTTTGTGCTCCCTGACAGGGGTATAGAGGGACTCGACGCGTTCCTCAACATACTTTGCGTCTTCGCCCTGCAGCTTGAACAGGGCTTCATATCCTGTGCGGAGGAGGCCAAAGATGTTGTGTTGGCGCTGGACCCTCATTTTCCGTGGGTCTTCGTACTCTTCGGTAAACGCGTGGCCGAAAGTTTGTCGAACCGTGGCGCCGGACACGACAATGTGGCGTGCATTATGGGGACAAGGCACCATGTGAGCCTTTGACGGTGGCAGACAGCCGGCAGCGGGGGGTGGCTGAAAGTATGTGGAATACTTTCCGTATGGCCTGTGCTCAGTTAGTATTGAACTATACGCAGTACCGGGAAATTTATAGTGGTGACGGACCATCGGGTATCGTCGACGAAGAAAGTTCGATTCTCTTTCTGGGCCAAGCCATACGACATCCACATGCGCAACAATGTGTTACCAAAACCCGCGTCGTCCGTCTCCATGACGTACGTCAAGCTCTTGTCGCACACCTTCAGCCCAGTCGTCGCGCCGTGCGATGCGTCCTCCACGAAGCCCTTTGGCCTTCCTCCAGCTTTCGAGGGAGGGAGAAGAGCTTGTTCCTCTGCATCTTGAATGTCCATGTAATACTGATCTTTGGTGTAATAGTTGAGCATTCGCTTAGCAAAGCTGTTCGCAGCATTGGCTTCCTGGCGTAGCTGCTTCGACAACTCCATCGATTGATGGCATATCTCCTGGTACTGTGACGGAGCTAATGGGAAGTCGAACGTCGGCGGTATTGACACGGTCCACTTGCTCTTGCCCTTGAGATCCTGGACGACTACCGCCGATGGCTCCTCTGGCAACAGACTGCCTCCAACCATTTCCCATTCTTCTCCATCATCGTCAAACTGAGCATTCTGCGCCTGATGTGCATATATCTGGCGGACAATGACCCACACCAAGATGGTTACTAGAGAGAAACCAATGAGGAACCGTTTGACCAGACGCGAGTGGCCCGACGTGGACGGCTTCTTTCCATGTCGGGGGACTAGAGATGGAAGACTGGGCGATGGCGGTGGAGATGGCGAGAGGAGTCCCCGTCGAGAGGCGACTGTTGGGGACAGGAATGTGGCAGAGGTCACTGAGGGGCTCAGTTGCGAGTAGGCGGCCGACGACACATGCAGATCAGGATTCCGCCTGGCATGCATCTTCAGTATCTTGGAGGTTGTGTTGTTGAGCATATCGCCGGGCGATTTGTTGGTGGCCGATGTGAGTCGTTCCTGCGGGGACCTGCAGTAGTGACGACACGATGGCTAGCGGGCTGCAATATGAAGCTGCGAAACACCCGTCCCAGCAGGTGTAGAGGAAGAGTGATAAGGTCAGAGGGCAGCGTCGAGTCGGCCTCTCGAGCAAGGAGGGTAAGAAACGAAACGAAAAGGAAAGTGCAGAGGCAGCGGCGCGGCCGCTACGAAGGCATGAGGATGGGGAGACAGAGGATGATGATGATGCGCAGGACGTTTCACCGCAGCCAGTAAACGGGTTGAAACTCCATCAAGGAGCGGGCGGCGGAGAAGTGAAGAGGTCGGTCCTGGGCCCTGCCAGAGGTGTAATTGGAAGGGTCAACCAAGCATCCACGGAAACAGGCCACGATGGATTTGGGGCGGAGGAGGCTTGCACCGACGAAGGAATAGGCAGATGGGCAGATGAGCAGACGGGCAGGGGGGGCCCCCTCAGCGGCTTCTTGAGCGCGGTGGGCCCGGGTGGCCCGCAATTGATGAGCGTCGCGGTGCTTGAACGGCGGTGCGTGTCGGAATCTGAAACGCCAGCGCGACATCCGAATGAAGCTAGCAGCAGCGCCCAGGCCAGAATTAGCAGGCGCGGCTGACTGTGTTGTGGTCCTGGTGGTCCTGCCGCGGCACCCCGACGGCTGCACCTCTGCACCTCTGCCCAGACGCCTACATGCCCAGACTGCCCCTCTACGATCACCACCCCGACTGCCTCGCCTAGAGTATCCTCGAGCCAAACACCTCTCGCAGACAAAAGACTAATTTGGAAGCTACAGTACATGTCCTGCGCAGCCACAAAACGGGGTATCAAGTCGGCCAAAGAACGTGCCGCAATTCCACGCCCTCTTCTCCAAGCACATTCCCTAGTAGAGTACACATTAAAAAGGTAACTTCGCCCGCCGCTCCCCCCCAGCCCACGTCAAACGCCGCCCGACATGGCCTGTCTTGCTCGCCATCCTACCCAGGGTCAACTCCTGCCTGCCGCGTGATCATTAATTGTGCCGTTATTGCAAACACTTTTTCTCGTCTCGTCCCTCCGGCCCTCCCTTTCCGGGGAAGCGAGGTCGTCATTCGATTCGTCCAGCCCTTGCATTCCAGAAGGCCGCTTCGTGTCGTCGCTGCGTCACCGATCCTCGCTCACGGGCCGGAGGCTGCTTCGTCGTGCTCCCGTGGCGTTGTCGACGCGTTGCGAGAGCATTTCGTCCAGCATTCTCGTCACGTCAGCCAGCTGCTGCTCCCGCTCCGCCTTTGGGCTCGACAGCAGTCCCACTGGGCTAATGGGCGACCCCTTGACCTTGACGTTGACACTGCCGTTGCTGCCCTCGCTGCGCTGGTGCGATGTCCTGCGGCTCGCCGGAGACCCGTCGCTGCCTATATCGTTTGCATTGTCCCGTTTGCGACCGGCAGATGTCAGCGCCGCAATCATCCTCTCTTTATCTTCGAGCTGCGCCCGCAGGCTGGAGATTTCCGCATCCCTTTCCGCGATGGCTGCGTTGACCCCGCCGTCGTCGCTTGCAGCAAGCTTCTGCGACAGACTCATCGACACGCGCGAATGACTCGACCGTCGAGCTTGGAGAAGTCGCTTCTCCAGCGTGCCAATGTACCGATTCTTGTCCGCCAGATCGGATTGCAGGGCGTGTATCTGCGCTGTCTGGCTGGCAATGCCATCCCCGTTCTCGCCAAGCGAGTCATCCTCTTCGGATCCTTCCAGGGGCAGTGTGGGGAACGAAGCATGTGACATGCCGTGTCCCGGCACTTCAAGAGTGGCATGGCTCGCTGACGATCGTGCAGATATCGGCCGCGTGTCTCCAGCGTTGCTGAGGAGCGAACCGCGATTCTGCAGGCTCATTGACGAAAACGACCGGTTCGCATTGACGCCCAACGATTTCGAGCTCAGAATCAATCGGTTGAGGTGCTCGATGCGCTCTTTTAGCGCGGTTCGTGCCAATTGCATCTCGAGCATTTGCTCCTCGTGACGATGCTTGTCCTCCAATTCGCGCGCCTTTTCCTCTTCTTCATCCTTCTCCTTGACCTCTGTAGTGGTCTCTTTGGCCTTGTTCTGTTCTTCTAGCTGCCGGCGAAGCTCCTGGATCTCTACGCGATACCTGTCCAGGAGGGCGCGGGAGCCTGCATCCACGCCGTTGCCCAACGATTCATCAGCCTTCTTGGCATGGCTGACGATGTTGTTCTTTGCGCGCGACGCAAATTTTAGCGTATTCAATGTTTCGCCCGTATGGCTATTGGCTGTTGCAGCGCTCCCGCTGGAGCCTATCTGTATCGTGCATAAGATGCTGACTAGTGAATTCCCGGATAGCGCTGGCTGTAGCAGCCGAGTAAGCTTGCTGTCTCTGTATGGCAGATGCTTGCCCTTGCTTGCTTTGTCTTTCTCTGATCCAGCCTTGTCCTTTTCGCCCGACAAGTTAGCAATGACCGTTCCGAGAGTCAGAAGACTCTTGTTGATGTGTGATCCTTCTGTGCGTCTCTCTTTGCTGTCGGCAGCCTTTTCGGATCCTGCCAAGTCAATCAAGCTCAGCGTCGAGACACGCACACCACCCGGGGCAATGGCAGACCGCTTGTTCTCCTTTAGGCTACCAACAGGACCGCCGGCGCGCTCTCGACTTTCGACCACGATCTGAACGACGGCATGACTTCGGGAACTGCGCGCGTTGAACTGAGTTCCTGCAACACGACGAGCGTTGTCGCCGCGCGCGATGACCCTCAGAAGCTGGGTAGGGCTCTGTACAATCTCCTCTTTCAGCGGCGTGGCATACACTCCGCGCTTGCTGTCTTCCCGGAGCTTGATTTCTTCTTGTCCTCCCACCTGGCCGTTCAGGCCGCTCTGAATGGGTCCCGCCAAGAGATCGTTGATCCTCTCGTTGTAGATTTCCAGGTAGCTCACTCTCAGGAGGAATTCCCGCTGGGGTGTCTCTCGAATGTACGAAAAGATGTCGGTGATGGCCAACGGGATGACTCCAGGGTTGGTGGCCGTTCCTTGCATGGAGAATGTCTTACCCGTGCCCGTCATGCCATAGGCGAATACGGTTCCATGGTAACCCTCCATGACGCGACGCACCAGTCGCTTCGCGGCAGCATCGTATACGCGGCGGTTGTTGTCTTGGGTGTCGAATACGTTGTCTATATTGTCTGAGGTCAGCCTCAGCTCTGGGCCATTCTCATGTCGTGCAACATTACCATAATAGTACTCGCCCCCCTCCTTGCCTTGGTAGGAAACAAGTGCACGCTTTGCATTGACGTCCCATTCAAGTTCTTGTTTACTATCCTTGACTCCTACATCGGGCCGCACCCGCACACTGACGATGACGTTACCCTTGCCGTCCTTTAGCAGGGAATTTCTATCTGCTGCCGTCTTGCTGTCTGAACGACCTCTCGAGTCCTCCTCGGTGACGTCTTCAAATGTGGTGGCACTGGTTGCATAGGAGCCCTGAGCAGATGAGTTCCTGCTCTGAGGCGGTGACGGTAGGCTTAGATGGCCCGTGTTCACCACCGACACCGACTCTCCGCTGCCATTGAGCAAGCTTGGAGGAGTCAGTGGCGACTTGAGCAGGCTGCGACCGCCCAGGGAAGCCCTCGGGGCGGGTTTCCTGATACTCCCCTCTCTCGAAGGCGTGACGCTTTTGGATCCTCCGGCCGACAACCTCTGGTCCATGCTGTCATTATTGGGGGTCGAGCTCGCCGACAACGGGCTGGGTGGGTGACTTGCCGTTCTGCCAGCATGCTTTGGAGGCTGCGGGAAGGCACCGATGCTGACTGTCTTTCGCAGAGACTTGCCCGGCGGTAGTGGGCCGGCAGGCGTGTCGGCGGCTGCCAGCGTCGGGACGTTGGACGTGGAGCTCGAATGGCTCTTTGGGGATGGTCGCTGCGGCAGTGCTGAAGACGAAACGGCGCGACTGGCGGTTGCAGGAGACGGCAGCAGCGTGCTCGGTGACGTGCGAGAGGCGGGGCTGGCGTTGGACCGCGACTTAGCCACAGGCAGGGCAGGAAGAGGGCCGGTGGGGGGAGCAATGGATGGCCGCGATGGCCGCGGAAGAGTCGTCATGGTGTTGTCGATGGAAAGAGCGTCGGAGCTGTCGAGCCGTACTTTTAGGGCTCTACCTGGACGTATGCATGTCCCTTGCGCGCATACAGTGCGTGTCGAAGACGGTCAGAAAGCTGGTCGAGCGTGGCAATGGGTCGGGAGTCTTTCGTTCCAGACGTCTGAGGCGCCTGCCCAACGGCGCTGTGTCAGTCTGACGGGGAGTGGCCTGCGCAGACTGCGGGCGTGGGAGAGGAGAGGGAGCGCTGTGCAGGGTTCCAAGGTTTGAGCTCGAGTCGTTCTGGTGCACGTCCACGTGTGTCGGCTGGGGGCGGCGTCGGCGGCGGCGTCGGCTGGGGTTGCGGTTGCGGTTGGCGTCGACGTCTTTGGAGGGCGCGCGGCGACAGAGCTGGTGGAGAGAGGGGTGCGTGGCAGGGTTCAAGGAAAGAGAAGGAAAAAAGAGCGTTTGGTGGTGACGAGACGAAAAAAAGGAGCGGGATAGCAGCAGGGCAGGAGTCGGCGCCGTGGACTAACACTGGGTAGGCTTGCAGGGGCGGGGGATAAGTGCACTGGTGCACCTGCAGCGACTCGGTCGGGGGCCACTGGCCGGATTGAGCCGTCGACGACGACTTGGACGAGTTGGGTTGTGGAGGAGGGGGGCAAGCGGGCTGCGGTGCGCTCAATGAGAAAGTGTGGAGCCGGAGCACTGCAGTCTGCTCGAGCAAAAAAGAAAAACACGATGCAATGGCTCGCTAGCGGGTGAAAAAGGGGTCGCGGGGTGGTCCCACGGGTCGTCGTGGAGCTCGTGGATGCGCGCCAACGGCCAAGCTGCAAGCTGCACTCCCGCCCACTTATCGTCGACGGCCGGCCTTCTGTCCCCGGGAGAGCTCAGGGAGCATGCATTTCGCCTGTGCGTCTCCTTTGCAGCTGCAGATCGTCCCAGCCTGCCGGCATGCTGCACGCACCCGAGGCCTTCGTTTGCCTTGCCTGATGTAGAGGGCATCCATCTCGCGCCCATATCGTGTCCATATCGCGTCCATATTGCCCGCCCACAACCATTGAATGCCCTGTCCCGAGTACAACAAACGCCTTGTCCAGAACTATCGCTTGATCCAGCCATATTGCCTCTGCTCGGGCACCGCAAGCCACCGTGCGGCCGTCGCGAAACCTCCCCAACAGCCGTCGACTTGACGGCCGTCTGCTACTCGACGCGTTTGGGTCCACCATGCCGCTCGCCTTTCTATAATCTCCGAGTCGACAGTGTGATCGCTCCCAGAGATGACCTGTTTCGCTGCGCCCAACCAACTGGTCCTAGTGCATCACGCCAAGCCCGTCAATGGCGCCATGAGATCACCCAGGCAATGAAGCATACCGTGCAACCCCACGCGCACTCGGTACCTGAAATAACTGTAATACCAGGCCTGCTCAGTCCCGGCACCAGCTCTTCTGGCGGATCAGGACCCTCATCCGCGTCTCCTGTCCTCTCCCCGCGTTTCCTTCTTCCCGTTCTGGAATCTAGCCGTGCCTGTGCGTCGAAACGCCGCAAACGTCTGCGGTCCGCTGCCCCACGAACAAGTGGTACGCACTAACACTCCTTCACCACTCTGCACTTGAACGAGCAGAACTAGTTGTACGGGCCGCAAGGTCGAGACTAGACTGCCTCTGTGACAGCGGCACAACCTGTCCAGCCACGGCACACGGCTGTGGTCCGAGAGAACGCGTCTCGCCACTGTGTCCTGTCAGACAAGTACTCGGACCTGACTCAGTCAGCAGAGGCATACCGACAAATTGGGCCCACGTTACGCATAAACGGTCCCTTTGAAAAATGACATTCAGGTCGCACATATCCAGTCTTGCCGGGTATGTGACTCTTATTTCACAGATTGCCCCAACCGAACGATTTCTTTCCCACCCATGTTACGGCCACCCATTGGAATCCCCAGAGTGCAAGATCAATGGTGAATTCAAGCGCCCCAGCGAGCGCAACGCGAGACAGTAGGACACCCGCGGATTTGAGGCTGGGTCTTTCAGCCGCCCATAAAGTAGGTAGCACAGTGCGGTACACGCCCGATGCTATATCGGATGAGACGGGACCGTGGGCACGATAGTGGGAGGCAATGAGGCGAATGCAGACAAGCTTCAGAGGCAGCACAGCCCATGCGACAATCTGGACCTTGCAGACGGCACTGATCATCCGTGCGGGCTGGGTTGATAGGCGTGTAACTCGGTGATGGGGTACAATTTCTGGCTGATACGCAGGTACAGGCGAAGCTAAGTCGTGGGACGCGGATCCTGGGGAATGGACATCGACTATCTCCTCTCGAGTTGAAAGCACATGTGGTGGCAGGCGGACTTCCATTTCCACAATGCCCTCTCTCGACGTGATTCGTATCCTAGGATCGTTGCCGTCCTGACTGGTGTCCGAAGCTGTGGGTGAGGTAGGATCCAAGAGCTGCAGCGCTACTGTGGCAACCTCCTCGGCAGGACGAGGCCCTGGTCGGACTCCCTCGTGAGCAATTGGAATCTGAAGCTGCGATACATTGAAAAGCTCTCCGTGGCCAGTGTTGGCTGCTTGCTGGATATTAGAAACACGTCGCTGGGTAGACCGGGCGGGGACTCCTTTGATTTCAAGCTGTGGCAAGGGTTTTCCCCAGCCGAGCAGGGAAAGTAGCCCAATGATGATGCGCCGAATTGGGGATGGAGGCGTGGTTCGAACGCCTACAATCGTTGGTTCTCGGCGCCTGAGACCGTTGTCCAGACTTTTTGAGTCCGGGTTCTCAGGCCGGAGTGTGCTCGTGTCAATGGTCTCGCATATAGCAGCATAGACCCACTGTTCAAGGACATGCACCAAACAGACGAAGACCAACGGCGAGGCGATGGCAGCACCGGTCCAATCGAGCAGAGAGTCCAAACCTAGCTCCGCGGGTAAAGGAAGCACTTTGAGCGGTGATGAAGACGAGAATGGAATGAAGGCTTTCCATGATGGGAGTAGTGGCCGAGGCGGCAACAGACCGAGTCGCTGCAAGGTGGAATGGTATACGAACGGGTAAAGCAGTGCCTCCACGACCATTCGAGAGCTAGTCTTGGTCAGCTGACACCTTCAACGCTCAGTTTCACATGTACCTGAAATTGATAACGCTCCTCCACCAGCGGAGTGCGAGCTTCGTCTTGCGAGTGGCTCGTAGCGCAAGGAGGATCCGGTCCACCGGACGAAATGAGAGGGCAAGAAAACCCAATTGACGAACGCCAAAAGTAAATGCGTGCTGTGTAACATATCCAGAGTATATCATACTGCGACCAGATCGTTCGAATTCGGATGCAACGATTTGCGCAAAGGGCATAGCATTGTGGAAGCGAAACGTCTGCGAGAATAAGCTGTGATCAAACATTGAGCATGATCCATACCAGTAGACGATCTCTTAGTGACCCAATCCACCAGGTACACAGGCTGCCTCCAAAGACCGAGCCCCGGGTAATCCAGTCTCCCATTGATTGCTCATGCTCCAGCTCTTTCATACGTTCATCGAATGCACCTGGAAGATCTTCTGAGGGGAGTCTCCGCCGTGCCACCACCTCGACTACCCCTATCGATGCAAGTACATCATTTTGTGCCTCTCTAAACCTTCGACCGTGTTCTCGTGCGCGAGGATTGATAGGATTACCGCGGTCGTCGTATAATTGAGTATAGCTGTTGCTATCCGAAACGTGAGCATCGCCGAATGGTTCATGTTGCAATGGCTCCAGTTGAACGTCAAAAGACGAGGCAGTCGAGTGGTTTGGTTCGAAAGCCGACCGTCCCTGCCATGTTGCGTTAGCAGAAGTATTAGTGAGGAGTGGGCGAGACAAACCAGCGCAAGGCGTGTGAGGTAGGCTTGACGGCCCATCTTCTTCAGGCGTTGAAAGGCTGCAGAGGAGGACTTTATAGTCGACTAATAGACTTCCCACCCTCCTCACAAGTCGTGAGCATTGCGTGTGGAGATCGGAAAGGTGCTGCATGTAGAGGGAGTTGGCTCTGGCCTGCTTGCGCTTGCCTCGGCGATCAACACCGCAAATCGCTTATCGATAAGAGCAGCTCCCTCATAAAAATTCCGGACGCCAAGATTCACATCGAGCGCATTTCCCCACCGAAATCACAACAATGGCGCAGAGGTCTAGCATAAAGACAACCTATGCTGTTGGACGTGTTCTTCAGCCCATATATTCTGGTGGTAGCGTTGCATTGAGCGAAGATGGTCGCATCCTCGCCGCTTGTCTGGGCGAGGATGTGCTGCTCACAGATCTTACGACTGGGCGTGAGCTGGTAAAGGTAGAAGGCGACGGCGAGGCAATAACGGCACTGTGTAGTAAGATTTCCCTAGAACCTCGCGTGGCAATGCTAATTCATGTAGTAACGCCCTCCGTCTCGCATTTGATCACCTGTTCTCGATCGCTCTCTATGCGAATATACGACTTGTCCCTCCATGAAGTAGACGATTTAACAGTTCAGGTCGAGCTACTCCGAACACTTAAACCTCATGCTTCTCCGGTCGTGACTCTCGCAGTCGATCGAACTGGCACACTCGTAGCCACTGGTGGAGCAGATGGCATCGTCAAAGTGTGGGACATTCGGGGTGGATACACCACACACACTTTTCACGGGCATAGCGGAGTTGTCTCTGCCTTGCACTTTTTCCAAGTGGAATCGAACAAGCAGGAAGACGCGTCCGCAGATCAGAGCAAGAAGCGCAAACGAAGGAAATCTAAAGCAGACGAGCAGATAAATCAAGACGCTAGCAGAGACAACACTCTGGAATTTCGATTGGCTTCTAGTGCTGAAGACGGCAAGATTCGAATATGGGACCTTCACAAGAAAAAGAGCGCGGCTGTGCTTGATTCTCATGTGTCTGTCGTGCGAACGCTGGACTTTTCTCCGCATGAGAAGATCTTGGTGTCAGGCAGCCGAGACAAGACTTTGATTGTGTGGGATGCGCAAACATGGAAGCCCAGGCGCACCATGGCTGTCTTGGAAGGGGTTGAAAGCGCTGTTTTCATTTGCAACGGCCAAGTCATCTTTTCCGGAGGCGAGTTTGGACGCATACGACTCTGGTCTACGAGCGCAGGAACCGAACTCACGCAAGAACAACAACCTGGAACTGAGACGGACGGCATTGTGGATATTCTACACCATCAGTCCTTGCCATATCTCGTTTCAGTCCACGCAGACCAAGTCTTCAACTACCACTCACTCGAACCAGTCACACTACCCTTTGTTGAAGAAACTATAGATCCTCTGCCTATCTTTCGGCGAGTTTCTGGTACCCATGACGAGGTCATCGATCTAGCACATGTTGGCAGCGACAGGTCGTTGCTAGCATTGGCGACAAATTCGGAAGATATCCGCATAGTGACTCTGAGTCCATCAGAACCATCGAAGAAGACTTCTTTGGCTGACTCCAAGTACTTTGGCGCGGACACGGCTTTACTGAAAGGCCATGAAGACATCATCATCTGCCTCGACGTAGACTGGTCAGGTCACTGGCTGGCGACTGGTGCGAAAGACAACACAGCACGTCTTTGGCGCTTGGATCCTGAAAATGATTCGTACACTTGCTTCGCTGTCTTAACAGGACATGCAGAATCGCTGGGTGCTATTGCGCTTCCGCACGCACCGCCCCCTGAGTCATCTCCAGCCTTCTCTGACCCTCTGTTACACCCCCCGGCTTTCCTCGTCTCGGGATCTCAAGATCGCACAGTCAAGCGCTGGGATGTCAGCAAGGACTCGAAAGGCACCCTGCGCGCAAAGTACACTCGCAAAGCCCACGACAAAGATATCAATGCCATTGACATTGATTCTACAAGCACTCTATTCGCATCGGCTTCTCAGGATCGCACCGTGAAGATATATTCCGCGGTAGAGGGCGAAGCGATTGGTGTCCTTCGAGGGCATCGTCGCGGCGTCTGGACCGTCAAATTCGCACCCAAAGATTCCCAGGTCCCAGGCTCAAGCGGAAAGGGACTGGTTGCAACAGGCAGCGGAGACAAGACCGTCAAAATATGGAATCTCGCTGATTATTCCTGCCTGCTAACACTCGAAGGCCACTCCAATAGCGTTTTGAAACTCGCCTGGATCCCCTTCCGCCCCATTGATGCCCGAGATAAACGGGGTCCGCAGTTGGCTTCCGCGGCCGGCGACGGCCTCGTAAAGATATGGGACACACAGAGTGGCGAAGCGATGTCGACGTTGGACAATCACACCGACCGTGTATGGGCGCTGGCCCTGCAACCAGAGACCGGTGCGCTGGTGTCTGGCGGCGGTGACAGTGTGATAACATTTTGGGAGGACACGACGTCGGCTACACTGGAAGCTGCCACTACCGCTGAAACAGAGCGCGTGGAACTCGACCAACGATTGCAAAACTTTGCGTACGCCGGCAATTACCGAGAGGCGATTACACTTGCACTGCAGATGGACCAACCAGGCCGACTTTTCACGCTATTCAAGACTGTGGTGGAGACAGAAGCACCAGATCACGATAGCATGTGCGGGCTGAAAGCGGTGGACGAAGTAATAGCGCATCTGGGCGATGAGCAGCTCTACAAGCTACTGCTTAGGCTGAGGGACTGGAACACAAACGTTCGGAGCGCACCAGTAGCACAGAAGATTCTGTGGACGGTCGTAAAGTCGTACCCTGCATCCCGCCTTGCTAGCTTAAAGCCAGCTGGGAAAATTGGAGCAAAGGGTAGCCTCAAGGACATTCTCGATGTGATCAAGGCGTACTCTGAGCGACATTACCGGAGAGTGGAGGAGCTTGTGGATGAGAGCTATCTGCTAGACTTTACACTACGGGAGATGGATGAGGTGGCAGATGTGAGGAGTCTTTCGAATGGGACCTCGCGACTTGAGTCGAACCAGGATGTCGTGATGGTGGATTAAGCAGAGGATCTAGAATAACGTTATACCCTATACACAACAAAGCTTTGAGAATCGCTTTTTATGCCTTGGCATTCAGCCATACTGCACGAGCACTGCATCTGCTTCCCCCTCCTCAACCCCTCGCCCCTTTACCTCGCGCCTCAACTCCATCTCCCCAAAGTAATTCGGCGTCTCGCTCACCTTCACGAACCCCACGCTCTCGAACAATCGAATACTCCGATTATTCTCCGCCCCGATCTTGACCCGCAGATACTTTAACGTGCTCTTCACCTTGTCATCGCCGCCGTGCACGGCATCATACTCGCTCATGATGGGCGAAAGACTCGCTACAACATACCACAACAAGGTCAAGAGAATTGCTTTGCCGAGTCCTTTGCCTTGGTGCTGTTTCGATGCGATCATGATTTCGATTTCGCCTACTACGGAGCGCGCCTTCGGGTCCTGGCTAGCTTGGTCTTCGTGGTCGTCGTCGTCGGAAGGAGTGAGGAAGAGGTTCACGTCGCCGATCATGGTGCTTCGGCTGTCTGCTTCGCCTGGTTTGAGGCGGTGGTCTTGCTGCCGCTGTTTTACGGCTGCCGCGATGGATGGTGATGGTTCGCAGACGATGAAGGTTAGTTTGTCGGCGTCGTTGCGCCAGGACTGCTGCATGGCGTATTCTTCTGGTAGCGAGAGGGGTTCTGAGGCGGTTGCTTGTTGGAGGTCCTATGGTTATGGTTAGAGCCTACAAGGTTCGTGATGGGATAATATGAGGCAATTGTACCTCATCTTGCATCCATTCGTGATAGGTCGGAACGTGGTGTTCACAGTATGGAACGAGAAGAATTTTGGGGGTCAAGATGGCTGCGAGCACTCAGTACAGCGTCGCCAAAGTGACGCTTGAGGTTGACCTTGATGCTCGTTGAGCTTCATTTTGGGGGTTTCCAATTCAGATGTTGGAGCGGATTAACGAACGCCTCGACCAAAAGTTGACCCGAATTAATATAAATTCAGAGAAAACGAGCAAAATCTAGATTCGGTGATAGTTCAACACTCAAGCTCCATTCATTCTTATGGTGACCTAAGTAGACTCGTAGCTCCTGCACGCAAGATGTTCGCTCTAAAATAGTCGTCGAAACTGCCCTAATGCCCTCGCACCCGGGGCGATGTCTTTTTCGTGCATGGAGCTAGTTCCAAAATGGCTTAGTGATACCTCGGCATCTCATCCACCCATCGTTTCGTTGAGAGACTCACATCCCCATATAAAGATCCAGATTCCATTACTCTTCAGTCACAGTACCCGCAGGCCGCAGGATGATGACGTGACGAAGGGAGGCGCTCACCAACATCACCAATCGCCAAACATGGAGCAAACCAATGTCCTCGTAACCGGGGGAACTGGCTTCTTGGGCTCTGAAGTCGTGAAGAAACTGGTAGAGTTACGACGATACTCCGTAACCGTGATCGATATCAACCCTCCTTCGCTAGGCACACAAGCTTTCTCAACCGTGCGCTATGTCCGGGCAAACATTCTATCACCTACCGAGCTAGCGGAGGTATTCGCTGAATCGCAGCCTGCTGTTGTCGTGCATACAGCCGGCATCGTCCCTGATGGCCAGGCGCGATACTCGAAGAGCGGGAAAGCAGCAGTTTTTCAAGTCAACGTGGAGGGAACGCGCAATGTGATTCAAGCGGCAAAGGAGTGCGGTGCTCGCGGTCTCGTGTTCACGAGCAGCGTGACGGTCGTTGTAGATGAGATGGGGAAGGACTTTGTCAACGCAGATGAGGAGTGGCCGACTGGTAGAGCGACTCTCGTATATGGCCAAAGCAAAGTAAGAACTATCACTTCATGGACTAGCTACAGCGTCCAAAATTTCTTACAACCTCGCAGGCTCTTGCGGAAGACTTGGTTCTCGCTGCCAATACGTCCGATTTTTCTACGTGTGCGCTGCGAGCAGCTCCTATCTTTGGTCCCTCAGACGTCATCATTCCAACGCTGCATGCTTTGATCCCCACGTCATCGTTTATTTTAGGGGAAGGCACCAATCTGGTCGACTTTGTTTATTTGTCGAATATTGCCGACGCTCACGTTCTCGCTGTACAGAATCTCCTCAACTCCGGCACTACGGCTGGACAAGCCATCTTCATAACGAATGGGGAACCAATCACGTCTCGTGATTTATGCCTTTCGGTGTGGAAGGAGTTCCATCACGTACCAAGGTGGAGCATTAGTGTACCAGTGGGCCTAGCTTGGTGGCTCGGCCTGTTTGCCGAAGTTGTTGGATGGATAAGTGGTGCCGAAGGCTCTTTGAGCAGGGGTGTCGTATTGGACGGGAGCTCTACAAGATATTTTAGCATCAGAAAGGCAAGACGCTTATTGGGGTACGATCCTAGAGTGAGTATGCCCGAGGCTGTAAAATTGACTTGCCAGGTACGTATTTGAAAGTCATTTGGGATGGTTTACTGAAATGATTTAGCACTACAAGGAGAAACTAGCATCCCAGATTAAATCCAAGGATGAATAAGACCCACCACGAGGTTTAATTTCTTCTAACATTGCATAGCTCTACTACCAACATTTATCTCAAGCCCCAGCGTATCATTTAGTGCTGTCCGGCGCAGCTCTCCGTCTCTGTACATACTCCATAATAGAACTAGCTACATCATCGTCAGAGCAAAATTACTCTTGGTCCCTAATACTCCCCAGAAGCTTGTTTTGTGTCTGGCTACGAAGCCACATTTGAAACTGTTCGAACACATCAAGTTACTGCACCATGTTTTCGCTCGTTGCCTCTTCACCTTTGTTATATTCGCGCAAGAAGCAGTGGGATTGGATCAAGTCTAGCAATACCTGGAATATGCGTGCCAATACAACCTCAACAACACAGCAGGTATATAATAAATAATGTACTAAGTTAGAAGTCAAGCGGCCCGTTAAGCAGCAGGTTAGCCGTCGCATTCTCCCCACGACTTCACCCACACCTACCACAAGTTGATGCAAGACAGAAGACTACTCCATGCACGCGAAGTACATAGGTTGATGCAACCGAACGCGATCCTGCCGCATAGGAGCTTGACCATCAACACTGCTTCACACTCTTATGTAGAGTATCTCACACCCTAAATCAGGGCTAATTGGTAGATTCAGGGGGGCTAATTTTCCTAGTGTTCAGGCGCGTTTACACGATCCAGGACCATACCTTAAAAATAAAGCTGCCATTATTCATTACAACATCTCGTCATCCAATCAACATCCAAGTATAGACAAGTAACATAACAATCGACCATACATGCGATCCTCTCGGAAGCGCATCTGCGCCTCCGTTGTCAAAGCTTGTACACGAAATCCCCTCGCAGGCAGATTGTCCATGTCTCAAGCAACGATTTGTAAAGCTTCGCTTGGATGATGCATCGTGGGAGGAGGGTCGGGCGGTGGCGTGAACTACACTCGCGCATCACTGCCTCTTCCCGCGGCTCGTAACTTCTGCTGCAGATATAGCGTCCCCGATGAGCTTAGCGGGAACGGTGGGACGGAAGTGGGCAGCTCAGCACCATTCTGCAGCAGCATCTCGGCAATGGCGAACGCTTTGCGAGTCTCCGCGGTTTGCGGCGTGGTTTTTTGGCTTTGAGGAAACGGTGGGGCCGGATCGGCAGCAGCAAGGGCGAGGAATAAGTAGGGCGTGTTTCGGGAGCGATCCTTGGAATTCGGGTCTGCACGTAATGCCAAGGCGTAGAGGACGTTTTGGATGTCATTCTGCTTGATAGAGGCGATGAGTGTCTCTTGTGCAGAAGAGTAGTGCGAGAGCGTTGGTGAGATGGGTGCAACGTAAGAGCGATCCACGTATTTGGATGTAATGAAGCTGAGCCTCTGCTCGCGCGTGGAGGCAGCAGTGGGCTTTTGTGCTCTGTCAAGTCTGGCCTCCCAGATCATATTGCTAACGCGGTTCCCAATCTTGAGGAGGACTTCGACGATGTCTTTGGTGAAGGAGGTTGTGTCCAGCGTCAGGGACCTAACTTTGGTTATGTGTGTGCCGAGAGAACGGTGTATGCCGCTACATTCAATGCAGATGACAATGCCGAGATTGATGGATACCCAGTCCACTTTGTTCTCGGACCCACAATCGGCACAAATGTTGTTCCCTGCATCTGCTTCGCGGACCTGTTGAAGAAGTCGACCATCGGTTTCCAGACCATCCACTCGTCGAGTTGCTGGTCGCTCTCCGACGGTCGCATGGCGCGCAGGATGCTTTGAGCTGTAGTGATTGCGTTGACTAGACACCGAAGAGCTTTTGCCAGTGAGCACCGATGCAATGTCTCTCCTATTAGACCCAGGCAACGAGTCGTTTGATGGGCGTTCGATCTTGCCTGTCCCTGTCATCTCGACAGCGCTTGCTATGGCAATGTTGATCGCTGCAATCCACGCCTTCATATCACCTTCCGAGGTTGCTTGGTACACTCGGGTGAACTGTGGTGTGATGACCTCGAAGCAGAAGCGACGCTCAGCGTTCCTAGCGTCTCTGACGGATGCAACTCGCAAGTCTATCGGATCCATGTGGAGATCAAGACTTTGCTTCCAGTTCGTGTATTCTGATAGTTTGCCTTGGTCACACACGATCCAGAACCTGACATATATGTAAGCATGGACCGACATTTCGACGGCTTTTACACTCACTTGTGCCATGCTTGCCTGTTGAGGCCTTTTGGATCGACATGGCTGCCTGGTTTGCTTAGCGCCCATACCAGTCCTTCCTTCCTATGGGTCGATTGATCTGAGCCGGCACCCAGACTAAGGTCCTTCTCCTCAAGATCTCGGATACCTTTGAACTTGTTTGGTTGGGGACTTCCAGTGGGAATGGTGGCCAGACTAGGATCAGGACTCGCAGGCGAACCTATCGATGAAAGACTGGGCATCATTGCTCCTGGTGGCGAGTTAACGGGATTTGAGAAAATCGGAGTTATGCTGGCTTTTCGCCCAGGAAGATCTCCATCAGATGCAGAGGGAATGCTACGAGGTTTACTGCCATTCAATGATGCCGACGAAACGATCGATTGAGATGGCAGCGGTTCGCTCGGCTTCTTACTCTTCTCCAGCTGTCTTCGCTTCTCTTCCCGCTCTGTCCGCTGAAGTTGGAATTCTTTGTCAGTCTCTTTCACCTCGGAAGTGAATGCTTCGAGTTGAGGCATCATTGTCTCGATATTGCTAGAGGTGTCGAGATGATTCCTCGCTTGAGCTTCGGCAAATCTGGACAGATTGGACAGCACCTCCTGATCTTTCCGTCCGCCGTGAAGATCTTGCATGAAGGAATAGTAATCAAATCGCGAGAGCTCATAGTTCTTCATCCGCGTCTGATACTTTTTGTCCGAGTCGGCGCGTTTTTTCTCCTTTAGTGAGTCCTGCCGCTGCCCGAGGTATCTGCCAGCGTAGCTATAATACTGCTCGCTTTCTTCCTCAAAGTCTTTTCTCTTTGCGTCTGCTTGTTTGAGATCGACGTTGTACAGCTTAGAGACAGGGTCGATGATGAGCTTTTGGAGGTTGGACGATCTCGAGCGCTCATACTTTAGTATTTCTTTCTCAATCTTATCGAAATAGTGCTCCATGGCCGGCTGCACTGCGTTGGAGTTGGACGACGACACTTCTCGCAAGGCTTCCATCAACTCGGAAGCGGCGTTGTTGGAAGCTGTCTGAGCCTCGAGAGCAGCCTCAGCACGCTTCAAGACCTTCTTCCAGCGAGTACGCATGCTACCAGTCTTTTGCTCCCACGACTTGATTGTTGCGCGAAAGAGCGGTCCGTCTTCGGTCTGACCCAAGGACTCGTTGGGCCGTGCACAGTTGACATCCACCTTGACAGGTTTGTCGGCTAGAGTGGTGGTCTGGCTGGGTATCAAGCCGAGACCGTCTTCCGGAATCGAATCAAAGACCGGCGACTTGGGTGGCATCGTCTCGAGGGTATCTTTGTACTCGTCCGAATCGCTGACTCGAGAATCCATCGACTGCGCCGACGGCACTCTGAGCCGCGGCGGTACGCCAAGCTCTATCCGTGGAGAAAGTGACTTTGGGCTCCTCAGCTCATCGGCCTGCGCACTCTTGACCCAGAATGTGAAATTTGCTAGTGTCTTGAGTTTGTGTGCCTGCGGGTCGTACTCG
Source organism: Polyplosphaeria fusca (assembly GCA_010093805.1). NCBI lineage: Eukaryota > Fungi > Ascomycota > Dothideomycetes > Pleosporales > Tetraplosphaeriaceae > Polyplosphaeria > Polyplosphaeria fusca. Next base: position 56,133 of record ML996218.1, read on the forward strand.
ACAAAACCGCATGTGGTTCGCCAGCCCCCGGTGCGATCGTCGTAGCTCTTTGGAGGTTTCCATTTCCATGACCATTTGAACTGCACGGACGGGTGACCGCCTGTAGAGTAGTCGCCGACCAGCGCCACCTGGGGATTCTTGTGAAGATTCGGGTTGGCATGGAACTCTCTAGTCACCAAGTTATCCAGCTCCTTTGAAGTGGACGCGAAAACGAATGTCAACCCCGTTATGACGTTGTCGCGAGAATCTGACTCGTACACAAGCGCGTCCTTGTGTACCTGCCGAACCACACAGGTGAAGTTGAATGTGAGCTCTTCCTCGTTGTTTAGGCAAAGAATGTGCGACATGGCCCCATTCGAGGCAGCTTCAGGGTCCTAGATGGAGGCTCAGTACTGGGCCGTGGCGACGGCGTGTGCAAGCTTACCAGAACGAAGGAAACGGGGGCTTCGTCCCCCAACTCTTTCTTCACATTATATTTTGTCGCAGGAAACAGGTTGGGGGTTATGTTAAGGAGCGTGCGGTTACGGTCGGCCGTGACGGAGAGCGCAGAAACAGAGACTGCGTTTCAGTTAGCAAGATTGTGTGCGGGTTGGAGAGGTAGACCAACACCGTCTCTGGTCTCGTAAATATATGCCCTCCCCGTCGCCGGCTTGGGGGTGGATGCTGTGGACAGCGCCCATGGTGGGCGGCGGGTCAAGGTTCAGGACAGCTCGTAGGTTGGCGAGGGCGGAAAGTGAGAAGGGGGGTATCAATATATCAAAGACTGGAGCGAAGTGTTAGGCAGAAGAATAGGTGCCGACAGGTGGCGGGTGGTGTTGTGGTGTTGTGGTCGTGGAGACGGGCGCGGTCGCGGTCGAGGGGCAGATTGCGGGCAGTCACTGTGTTCGACACGGGCGTTGATCACACAGGCAGGCGGACGCCCACGAGTAGCAGCTGCCCGAACGCCGTGCGCCCGGTCAACCGCCGGGTGGAAACGAGCGAGAAGGTGTGGTCCGGTAGGTGTACATGCGACCAGGCACGCTGCGACTGGGCTCCAGGGTTGCATGCGAGACACAAAGCCGTTGCTGAGGTCGTCGAGGCCCACTTGCGGCATGGCCCCCCGTTCAGCCACATTCGCGGCGACACCTCCGTCATCCCGCACAGGCAGCAGTATTGCTTGCTCGCATGTGTGACCGCCGTCGCGTTCTACTTTTGTACCTACTGTGTACTGTGTATTCGCGCGCTGCTGACGACGCCGACGAGACCCTCTGTCGCCACGCCAGGTACGCATGGAGTGGACGACATGAGCAGTAGCTCGCCTGTTTCGGCCTCAGGCATAACGTTTCTCGCGCAGTCATTAATCACGGCCCATCAGATTGGAGGACTCTCTTCATGCCTCGTCGCGTCCACGTCCAGCCCTCGCAACCTCGCAACCAGGCCAGGCACGATAACCACCAAGCAGTGTGACTGCGGGGAGCGGACGCGCTAACGTTAGAACTGCGGTTGATGCTTGGCGACCGCTCGCATCTCGGCTAAACTTTGCGTCGTCGAGCATCTCGAGCTTCGCGACCTTTGGCGTGCAAGACGTTGCTCAATTGACGCGACAATGGCCTCCTCTGTCCGGATCCCGACGATACGGCATCTTCTACGTCAGCCCCCTTCGAATCCTCGCCTCTGCCAGCGGCGATGGGCCCAGGTGCAGGATGTGCGCTTCCTGGCCACCCACGGCACCCAGGAGCGCATCATGGCCAAGTACCAGGATAAACTACAGAGCAAGGCGAAAGAGCAGGGCCTAAGAGACGTGTCAGAGCTGAAGGATGCATACAAGGACAAGATTCAGCGACTACGGAAAGAAGCTGCCGTTCCAGGCGCAACCGCACCCTTGACTCCTCCACCGACTCCTTCACCTTCACCAGTCGCATCCCAACCTACCTCGCCCTTTCCTCCACCACCTCCCCCCCCAACACCCCAGCCGTCCGCCGAACCACCACCGCCTCCCGGCATCAAAACGCTAAACTCATTCCTCGACCTCTCCAAGATCGTCTCGCTCCCCGAGAAAGAGATTCAGACCCTCTGGCGCCTCCGCCACGCCTCGAACCCACAGTCGCTCCATTTTTCCCTCCCAAGCTCAGTCTTCGGCGCGCTCCTCGCAACCGCATTAAAACATCCAAATTTTGTGCTCCCTCTCCCTCGCGAAGTGCCGGCCGAGGAGACAGCAGGCAAGGATGCTGCGCCCGAGAAGACGCAACAGGCTGCCGAGATGCATTACCTCCAATTCGCACACCCACACCCAAAGGCAACAACACTGCTTTTCACCAGCCTGGCTGAATTCAAGTTGAGGGGCGAGTACGCGACGCCGCACACGACCATTACATTCCACTCTGAGCTCGCCGAATCGCATAACCTAGTCCTTGGCCAGGGCACCGTCATGGAGAACAAGGGAGTTACTGTCGACGAGGCCCGGTGGCTCGTCATGTGCATGCAAAAGTTTTATGTCGTTGGCGAGGAGGGCAAGGAGAGGGGGGAGCTGCTGGACATGTTCACACGGGGCGACGGTGGATTCAGGGTCGAGCGGTTGCTGGAGGAAGCCGAGAAGTTACTTTGATCATGTTATTTGGCTGCAGTGCACATGGAGCGTTTAGGGGTTGCATAGACGGGACTTGTACAACATAGACGCATGAAGAGAGTGTCGGCCATGACTGTAACTTTACGTGGGAATATCGCAATGGTGCAAAGGCGCTCGCGATGCCAGGGCTGAGCAGACAACCCATAATTGCGAAACTATGCGTTGATCTGATCTTACAAAAGTACTCCAACTTCCTAGCTATGTTTCAAAGTTGTTCATTGATCAAATCCGATTCGCCACTGGAAGATACAAACAAGGCGTGAAGTATTGTCAAGCCAGTATTCCTGGCTGATGCAATAAGATGGAACTCGAGAAAGCTGGCCTGAATCTGTAAGGAGATCAATTGTCTGGTGTCTTTTGCTATTAGATTGGTAGTGTCACGGAGCATGTGCAAATAGTTGACACCTGTTTAAGCCCTTTGGTGAGCTGGGCGTGGCCCGCGCCTTCCTAATAGAGCCGTGGGGTTGTAGCCAGTACAATAAGAACAGCAGGTAAGGATCTGACTGTAAGTTCAAAAATGCATCGGACCACAAGGATCAGCCTGATTGAGTATCTCAATTCAATCGTTGATTATTCAATGGTTTGTCTCAGAATGCTTGAGCCTTCATATCGCGCCTTACGCGAGTACCTTCACAGCGTGTCACTCCATATCTTACTTCAACTCATGCACTTCTCCATGTTCACCCCATCCCTTCACAACACTCCTATCCACACCCCTCCCATCAATTTCTTCGCCTCGTCTGACACCACCCCCATCCATCTCTCCCACATGCTGCCACACCTGGCCCTTCGATTCCCTAGCCCCTCTCTCCACCTCGTGAGTCTCAGCGCCCGCCCCTTCCACTGAGTCACTCCCTTTCGTCGTCTCAACCCCTTTCTGTTTTCTTCTTCTTCCCACCAAGAAGGCTCCAACCGCAACAGCAATTAGTCCCAATGTGGCCCCAACCCCAATCCCTGCCGCCGCGCCCGCTGAAAGACTCTTGCCTTTTGATGCCCCTGCCGAAGTCTCCGGTGAAGACGTAGCTCCCGACACCCCAGGTCCCGTCACTGCGCCTGTTGCCGCTCCCGCCGCTGGCCCCGTGTTCGAAGCCACGGCTCCGCCCACACTGGACACTCCCGTCGGAGCGGCTGTAGCACTTAACGGCGGAAACGTGACGCTGATGCCTACACTATCACAGACCTGTTTGGTGTACTCGGCTGCTTTTTCGTGGTCAGAAGACGAGCAGGTGTTTCGCACGCAGTAAGTGACGGCGTTGATGTAGGCCTGGTCGGCGCAGGTGCAACTGGGATCGAAGAGGGAGCAGGAGGTTTTAGTTGCGGCTGCGCATGTTGTCTGTGTATTTTTGGGTTAGACGTTGTGAAATGGGAGGGAGAAGAAATCGAAAAGGAAGTGTGAGAAACGTACGGCGCAGGTTGGTAGCGAGGATAGATCTTGTGCATTGCAGACTGTCAAGAGCAGCGCAAAGCAGAGTACGCCGGTGGTCAATATCATTTTCTTCATACTGCACTTGCGTGTCCGGATCGATATTGCACACGTTTCCAGAGCAGATAGCCTCAGTTCTCAGGGCCCGTCTCTTAAATAATCAATTCGGGTTCCAGATTCGGAGGGGGCTTGATCAGAAGCGCCGACATCAAGCATTGAGGCGAAAGGCTTGCCAATGCTTGTTGTTCTGTCCAATGAGATTGCCGCATAAGCGAAAATGGTGCTGGATTGGGATGTGGCGGTCGAAAGGTTCGTGTTAGGGGTTCAGCTGAGTTTCAAATCGTGAAAGGATACGGCGAGATAGTAGCTCCTATTCCTAGACGTTTCCGAGGTATAATGAAGTGATAGAAATGCAAACTCAAATCGCGAGCTCGCAACCAGTTCCGTCCTTGTAATGTTATACAATCGAAGGATCGTCTACGCAGCAACAGTGCCCAACTCTAGTTGCATAAACGTCAGCCATTCTTTCCACCATCAATACTTTTACTCTGTGCCTTTTAATTTGACAACCTAATCGGGAGTTGCGTCCAAACGATGCAATTCCGTCGGATCGTGGACAAGAGGAAAGTCAAAGAACAACCGGGATACCCAAGGTCCGAGCTTTGGTGGACGTGCGATATGACAATGGCCATAGGTATTGAAGATATGATGGAGGTATTCATCGAAGAGAAATCAAACGTGGGGCAAAGCGACACCGACTCTTAGTATCGAACGATCTGTCGTTCGAGCGATGAGAGAAACCAGAGCGGGCGGGCAAAAGACATGATGTTCTGCTGCTGAGCGATGGGGATAACTCAGAAAAGGCTTACCGAACCCACAATGCGAGGACGAGGGAAACTTGAAAAGTCGGCCTCTTACGATATCGTCGTATACTTTTTGTACACTCTTATTTCTATCGCGGACCAGATTTCGGAGATGAAGAGTAGGTAGAGACTTGGATCGAGCTCTCTGACCGAGCAGCATTGTGAGAGATACGGGCAAGATTGGTGGATTCAAAGGGTCCAAGGTTCGGAAGGGTGATAGAGATGTCCAAAATGGGTGAGTCGAATTCGATATTGCAAGTTTCTCCTAGCCAAAGTTTGGCAAAGAAGCGCCATCTTTTCCCTCAGTGGAACATCTATTCGAGTCGGACAGCGTGCATGAGCTCTCTGCCCTAGCGTCCCTCACCCATCTTTCGTGCTATTACTCCTTGGAGAGAGTGGCGGGCTGTGGCGTAATGCGGAGCTTTCAGCTGACTAGGTAAGATCAAATAGTGCACGTCTCGCAGCTTGCGTAACTGTCATGGCAAACAATCAGGCTTCCATATTTGCGAGTGAGTTTTGGAAATGTGGAACCTCTGATTTGGCACGTCTGCGAGGCTGCTGGGTGAAACAGAAAGGTGCCAAGCAATAGACACCCACCCACATTAAGGTTTTCCATCAGGACATACACAGTACATCGCGCCTCAGCTGTTCGCAGGCCAATGTTCACAGTTATAAAAGCAACGGAGCGCCACGGCATTGTGACCTTCCGCAACAGGCTACCCCAAAGCGCAGTCCTCGCGTTCGCTGTCGCCTGCGCAGATAAGCACGGGACCGCATAACAAGCTAGGCGCGCCTGCCAACACAAGACTTATTCCGCCTTCCCTTCCTCCAGCGCGCGAAACAAGGCAGATCGAGCGCATCTCATACCTAAATCATGGCCAACAGAAACTCTTTCGGCACCTTCCTCATTATCGGACGTACGTAACCCACTGTCGCAACCTCAGCCGCATTTCACTTTTGACCACAACTGACGACACCAGCGACCTGCTTTTTCCTGGGCATCCTCTTCTCCTCGTTCCCGTACGACTACAATGTCCTCTGGACTAATCCTCCAGACCGAGAGATCTTTTTCAAGATCCTCGAGGATCACATCAAGTTCCTTTACGCCTCGCCTCCGCTAATATCGCGAATCCTGCACATCGTCATCGGCACCGGGCTCGCTGGTTTCATCTTCAAGCTCTACAAGGCGAACGAGGCGAACTACCTCTTCGATGGCGCATCGCTCGTGCTGTACATGGCTGGAATAACGGTCTACATCACAAACATTGTCAAGGGATTTCGCGTGGTGACGGCGGGCCTCTACGGCAACATCCCGGAGCCCGTCGAGGGGCAGGCGGATGTGGATTACATCACGAGAGAAGATACGCTTAGAGTCTTTGCGGCTAGCAACACTATTCTTGCGCTCGTGCTCGTGGGCGTGCTCGTCCTGCAGGCTGGACAGTGGTATGCGCTGAGGAAGGAGGAGGCTGAGATTGCCGAGATCGATCGCGCTGAAGAGGAGAAGAAGAAGGCAGGGAAGAAGAAGCAGTAGATTTGGGCTGTGTGAGCAGTCATTGGAGGATACCGGACATGGGAGTGAAAAGGGTTGTCTAGGAAATGTGTCTCATCCAACATCGTGCTTGGCTATCTGGTCCACGATACGGTCTGGATCACCAAAATGCACGTTTATACACTCCTCTCGGATTCAGCATGTGCTCTCCAGGACTCCGAAATTGAACCCAGCATCCGTCCACTTGCCGGAGAAGGGAAACGACTCAGTTTCATTCATCATACGATCTTGCTTGATTTGTATATCCCGCCTCCACTTCAGGATCCGGCAATCATATTCCTTGGTTCCACGTAGCAGACTTGTTATTCCACTCATCGGAAAGAAAGCGGCCGGAATTTGTTCCAACTTGTCACGTATCACCTTTCCTGAATTGCTTCTACCTTTGTCGGTGCACAATCCCGGCATGTACCATGAACCAACTTAGTTGACAAGCCTGGAATGTAAAAAGTCGAAAAGCGCTAGAGGTAAACTGTTGTTTAGCTAGTCTTGTTCACTTGTGTCCTGTATTCCTGCCCCGCTGAGTCAAGGACCTACACTGACAAACTACTCAACCCTGCCTTACCGGGGTACCAACAGGACGCTTCTTGGGCGCTCTAGGACGTGGTGCCTTGAACACACAATATCTAGCCGTGGGGCTTTCGTATTCCTGAGTGGCGTGCGAGAGTTCTGGCATTGACATGGCGAGCGCTTCAGGGAGCCATGACTGGAGATTGCTTAGCTTGCAGGACCTGATTAAACACTCTTATTCTCAGCAAGTTTAATGACGAATACACAGTAGACTCGGATTGCATCCTGCGCTCAAAGAGGGGGAAAGGATGAGAGGTATCGAGCGCACCAGTGCCCGTTGCTTGGCAACCTTTATTCACCTTGCCGTAGGTGAAGTGAAGGCAGCAACGGGCGTTGTTTTCACCGTTGCCCTCACGCCTGCCTCGCGCTAGTACCTGCGCGGTTGCCCTCTCCTCCTCTCCCCTCTCCCTTCTCCCCCAAACAACTCCTTACTCCTTCCAACCTGCCTACTTGCGGATCTTCCACTTTCGGCGAACTCAAAGCGGGCTGCAACTTCCTCCGCGGGAAAAACGGCAAACATGGATCGGGTCCGTGAAGATGCATTGTGTCGTCGCCAGAAAGAAATCATCACTGACATTCTAAAGAAGCGCGCCGAGGAGTCTAGCACCGGAGCCAACAGCAGGGTCAAGAAGACTCGCCCACCGGGTCGAACTTCGAATGGCAAAGAGAATATGGGCCTTGTAAAAGGTCCAATTGGCCTCTTTGCCAGCGTGCGCCCATCTGCTGGTATGTCTGCGCCAACAGGTGTTCGCATAGCCAACAATCTGCGCGCAGCCAACAATCTTCGCGAAGGAGCCGACGCTGTCGACGGTGATGGGAAAATCATGCTGCCCGAGTCCGCAAAGCCAGTCAGCTCCACGACTGAAGCTCCAGTCAGCGTCATCAGTACCGCTACCGTGATCCGCAACATCTTGGTGAAGATCACCAACGACCTTCTATCGGAGACCAAAGCTCGATACTCCGACCACAACGATCCATTCAACAAGCAAGAGGAGGTAAATGACGAAGAGTTGGTGTACTGGGAGAAAGAAGACCATGAGTTTGAGAAGAGGTGCGAGCAATACATGGAAGAGGAGAAGCTGAGGAGGAACACCACAGCAGAGAAGTGTCTGTCACGAACCGTGATCGTCTCCTGGATTGCCGCCGGCGCGGAAGTGGCAGACGTAGCCGCGGTCTTCGAAGAGCTGTCACTGTAAGACTCCCTTTCCCTTATAATTAGGACGATGAGCTAACTTTTGATAAGTACCAGCATTAAGCTCTTGAAGAAAAGGGACCCGATCAAGCGAACACAGACTGCCCTGGTAGTCTTCCCGACCGAACGCTTGGCCAAATGGGCCACCGAGGTGATCGCCTTCATCTTCGGATTAAAGATCACAATTCGTCTAGCAGAGGGTCCCGAGTTGGATTAAAAGACTGGATATGAATGACGAGAGAAGGCGGCATACAGATCGCGGAGGTTTTCGTCAAAGGAGGTCTAAACAGGGACATGTGCTGGAGCGTTCTGAATATCGGCGTCGGCACACACACGGTAGCGCAATCGGTTGCTGCGTAACAAGAACATGGTCTGCAGATAGTGCAGTTGACACATCAAATACGATGGTTCTGCCCATAGCTCCAAGATGAGACGCCGAGCTGAAGCGAAAGTGAGGCTGAAGTGGAGTGGCTTGTGCAAACTACCGGTACCGTACCCCACCTGCGTGACTGCATCATTGCCTTCCGTAGATTACCACGACACGAGACTGTCGCATTCTACCTCTACCCGCCCCCCCACATGGTTCAAACGCCACTTCTGAACAGTATCCGAGGTTGAATTGGTATCGGACGTCTAGCGCTGTAAGACCGGCGACCTCCTCGATGCATTTTGCTTATTTGCGGTCATCGGAGGTCTCCGTCGCTAGAGCTCCGACCGTTTGCCATCCCCCACTTTCGCTCCCCCATCGAACATCCAAATGAGCTGCTTCGCTTCCCTCGTCTTTTCTTTGCTGTTTGATCACGGTTAGATGGAGAAGGGAAGAAACGTCGACGTGGACATTTTGCGCAAACATGGAGGAAGTCGAACGCGCCGACTACAACGCAGTCGTCGAGCGGATACGGCAGCATGAATTCCCCATGCTTCAAGGTACACTGGATGCAGAGGCCGGCTGATTTATTGTGCTAAAACATGGCAGGGACGACGTATCTTGATCATGCGGGAACCACCCTCTACCCCCGATCCCTCATCGAACGCTTTTCCACCGACATGGTCTCGAATCTCTACGGGAATCCACACTCCGCGTCGAACGCGTCGCAACTGACAGCCCGCCGAATTGAAGATGCCAGGCTACAGTTGCTGAAACTCTTTAGCGCCGACCCAGGATGTTTTGATGTCGTGTTTGTGGCCAATGCAACTGCGGGCATCAAGCTTGTCACGGATGCATTCAGGGATCACGAGGGCGGGTTTTGGTACGGCTACCACAGAGACTCACATACGAGCTTGATTGGGGTGCGAGAGTCCGCGTCGCATCATCAATGCTTCTTGTCAGATTCCGAGGTGGATGAGTGGGTAGGGGAAGATGTTGGTGATGCTGCGACTGTTGGATTGTTTGCATACCCTGCCCAGTCCAACATGAACGGGCGGCGGCTGCCTTTGGCCTGGCCGCAGCGCGTTCGCCAGCACAAACGGGGAGTCGTGTACACGTTGCTGGACGCCGCCGCCCTAGTCTCAACATCGCCGCTTGACCTCAGCAACGTCGACTGTGCCCCCGATTTTACCGTGCTCAGCCTTTACAAGGTCTTCGGATTCCCGGACCTGGGGGCGCTAATCGTTCGAAAAGCATCCGCCGGCGTTTTCGATCGCCGTCGATACTTTGGAGGTGGCACTGTGGAGATGGTCGTTTGTTTGAAAGAGCAATGGCATGCAAAAAAGTCCGAAACTCTACATGAACGTCTTGAAGACGGAACCCTACCGATACATAGTATTGTTGCATTGGACATTGCCATAAAGGTCCATCAAGAGCTGTTTGGCTCTTTGGAGGCTGTGTCCAAACACACCACTGCCCTCGCCGCGCGGCTCTATGACGGGCTGGCGTCGCTCCAGCACAGCAACGGTGTGTATGTATGTCAAACGTACAAAGACTCAGCGTCGACGTACGGCGATTCGCGGACTCAAGGACCAGTCGTGGCCTTCAACCTACGCTCCGCTTCCGGGGGTTGGGTCAGCAATGCAGAAGTGGAGAAGCTTGCGGCCGTGAAGAATTTTCAACTTCGGACTGGAGGACTCTGCAACCCCGGCGGTGTAGCATCGTCACTTGGTTTGGCGCCCTGGGAGATGAGGGAGAACTTTTCTGCAGGCCAACGTTGCGGCAACGACAACGATGTCATTCGTGGGAAACCCACCGGCATGGTCCGCCTCAGCCTCGGAGCTATGAGCACACTGAAGGATGTCACTTCATTCGTCCAGTTTGTGCAAGAATTCTTCGTACAGGATGCCGCCCGGGAGCCCACGACACCAGTGACGTCTCTGCCCATGGAGCCACCAACATCAAGTCACTTGCACGTGGAAAGCCTGTCCGTCTATCCTATAAAGAGCTGCGCCGCCTTCCGCGTGCCGCCTGGAAAGGCATGGGAAGTGCGTGCAGAAGGGCTTGCGTGGGACCGTGAGTGGTGTCTCGTCCACCAGGGTACGGGAGCGGCACTGAGCCAGAAGCGCTATTCAAAACTGGCTCTCATTCGACCAAGCATCGACTTGGACGAAGGCGTGCTGCGTGTGAAATTGGCCGGGTCGTTGTGTGGCACGACCTCTAGGAGGGAAATAGCTGTGCCGCTCTCTGCCGATCCGCGCATGTTCTCTAATGAGGACGAGTTCAAGGAAGCGGATGCCAGAGTTTGTGGTGATGCCATTAGAGCAAAGACTTACAAGTCAGAAGACATATCAAACTTCTTCACCCATGCCCTCGGGGTGGCTTGTCACCTTGCGCGGTTCCCGGCCGTCGGTACTGGACCAAGCTCCAACACCTCAGCAAGACATTCCAAACCACAGCTGTGGAAACCCTGGAGGCAGGACGGTATACGCGTTCCCGGCGCCTTTCCCGATACAGTGCCGTTGGCGCCGGGCAACGGCGTTTCGACGCCTCTGCTTCTGTCGAATGAGAGCCCTATCCTTACCATCTCCAGGTCAAGCCTCAACCGCCTCAACGAGTTGATCAAAGCAGGCGGCGGCAAGGCAGCGCAAGCAGAAGTCTTTCGAGCTAATATTGTCGTTGCCCAGAACCTAGACTACCCGCCTGGGGCAGAAGAACCTTATGCTGAAGACGACTGGCGGCGTCTCCAAATTGGCCAACAATACTTTGAGATGCTGGGGCCGTGTCGAAGATGTCAAATGATCTGTATCGACCAGCAAACAGCCGAGCGGAATCAGGAGCCGTTCGTCACGCTCTCCAAATCACGTCGTGTCGATGGCAGGGTGTACTTTGGGCAGCACACGAGCCATGTACCCTCGGGATTAGCGACGACCTTGCTGGCGCAGCATCCCACAATTACCGTGGGCGATGCTGTTGTACCATTCCTGGAGGATGAGGTCAATCAGGACTTGCAGTAGCAATCTCTCGCGGCTTGATGGCGCCTGTGCGTTTCGTTTCAGATTATCCACCTCGACGAGCTTCTAAACATAGCAAGGCCTATTCAGCGGGAGCATGAGTATCGTAAAGGTTTTGTACAGGTACAACATGTCGAGCCAACCTCACTGCACTCGCACGATAGTTGCATGATTGGTGGGCAGCAAGCACGATACAACACAGCTGGAGCGGCGAGCAAAGGCACAGGGAGGTGAAGAAGTCGGCGCCTCAGCCAGCTTCAGCTGGGCCGGCGCGCACTGGACGGGAGGAAGGGCATAGTAAGCGCTCGTCATCTGAGGTTTCAACGAAAGACAGCGCGACCCAAGCGGACCTGTAAAGATGATTTAAGCAGCCATTTTCGCACAGCCTCTGTATTGACCGGGGCCCAAGCGCTAGTGAGGCGCGCGCTCTCACGGGACGAACTGCGGAATGGCGGGCTACAAGGCCAACGGGTGGCCAAACGGCGTGAATATAGTATGGAGGGCGGAAGCGCGCGAGAAGACAGGCAGCTAGAGGGAGCGGCTCAAGGCAAGATAAAATGGAAGTGGTTCCCTCGAGATGGAGATGGGCACGCAAGTAGTGCACGAGCGTCCCACCGCCACCACCACCACTACTACCACTACTACTACCTACTTCTTCTTCACTCCCCGGCCCTCTCTGAAGCAGGCCCGTCTCGTCAGCCGTCTCAGCCCGGTGGACAGTCTGACTAGCCCGGCCACGTCTCCATCGCCAGTTCGTCTTGGCTCGTGTTCTCCATCGCAGCCTCCCGCACACGACGGCCACATCAAACACCCGGAGAGCCACGGGCCAATAGCGCCGTCGAGCAGGGCTGGTGAGCAGGCAGCGCTGCAAGGGCCGCAGGCAAATCACACTCTGCGTTTCAGTGGGCGGCAACCAATTGCGCGCCCCCACCGGTGGAGCTGCGGCGCTTCGAGAGCGGCGGCCGCTGATTTGCCCCCTGTCGCGGCGGCTGTTTTGCATCACCCACGCCCACAAGGAGGCCCCGCGCCCGGACACTGGCAGCCAGGCAGCCTACATACATACGACCCTACTACGCGCCCGCCCTTTTTTTAGCAGCCGAGTATCCACGACCCATCCAGCGACCACCAACAAACCCACCGCGTCGCTGCTAGTCGCCGTCGACGGGATAAACACACACCACCGCCCCGCCTCGTCACCTGCCTGTCTGCCTGCCTGCCCGCCTCGTTCTTCCTCTCCACCCTCACCCGCCCGTGGCAGAAGGGCTTCCTCGACCCTCGTCTTTCGTTCACAACCACCCGCCATGGCCACGACCGACTCCAAGCCGACGCTGGCCACCCTCAAGACACCGCTGTCGGCCACCTATCCCTCGGAGCTGCGGTCCCCAATGGTGCACTCTGCCACCACCCCGACCACCTTCATCAAGCGCGAAGAGGCCATGAAGACGCCCATCACCCCTCCCTCGGCCTACCTGGACTTTCTCAAGACGCTGTCCCCCGTTGTCATGAGCCCAATGTCCACTGGAACCAGCTCCAAGTTTGTCTTCGAGGCCAACCGTCCCACGTCGACTGCGTCGGTGACATCATCCGCTTCCAGCGCGTCCTTTACATCGACGTCTGCGCCCGCGGACAAGAACTCGCCCACGTCGCCAGCGTCCTCCAGAGCCAGCAGCTGCTGTAACTGTGACCACGCGAAGCAGGAACCCCCCAAATCTGCTCCGCCCACCAAGGTCGAGGCCGTCACAATCCCCCCGCCATCACCCTTTACGAGACCGCAGTCGGCACGCACTCCGCGTCTCTACATTCCACAGTCGCCTTACTCGCCCGCGTCTGTGCGATCGCCCGCCAGCGCGTACTCTGCGGGGTCTCCCTATTCCGCCGTGTCTCCCAAGACGTGGGATCCCGAGAAGAAGAGCAGCCGTGCCAGGCGTGTGAGTGTGCGCGAAGTCGTCACGAGGACGGTCACTTACAGCAGCACGCCAACAGACCAGCAGGCGCCCGCATTCCCGCAGATTGACCCAGCTCCGCGCGGAAAACGAAGAAAAATCGAATGAGGCCTGAGTGCGTGACCCAAGAGCATCTATTTTGGGTCGACGTCTCGAGTCCTGGCGGTTACCCAACCGCCCACGCACAATGTGCTTCGTACCATCCGCGCCTGCGACACTCCATCTTGCTTCCATTGGCGCCACTACTCCCGTCCACTCCCACGGGACCTCTGTTCGACATTTGCCTTTCTGCGTTGGATCTCATTCGACGGCCCTCTGTTTCGCCCGCCCTATCGATAATCCCCGGGTCCAGGCGACTCGATCGCATCACTCATCCGCCCAAACATCAAACCTAACCTACCTTCATTTTTCTGACCTTTAGCATTTCCTGGACTCCAGGTGGCCTATTGGGCCTTGAGGCAGCTACATGCAAGCCAGCAAATTTCCTTTGTGTTCAAAGTCGTAAACATTATTAGAGGAACGACCTCACGTTGAACTCTTCACGAAATATCATTCTGGTGCGGAAAATTCTTTGGGCTTATGGAATATTCTTTGGGCTTATGGAATATTCTTTGGTGCGAATACCCTGTTTCATGGGGGAGGAAGGGTGCGCAGGCGCTTGGAAGGGCACTCACGGACGGCGTTTCCAGGGAGCAAGAGAGAGAGGAGGAGACCATTTTCTCTCCGAATGTCTGTTTTTTTCTTGTTGTTTCTCCAATGGAAAGCGGCGAGAGTTGGTGGAGGCGAGGAGTTTCCAGAGCTTAGAGGGAGAGCTCAAGCTCATTGGTCTCGCGACGAAAGCATGAGAGACGGCTGGGATAGATGTTCACGTCGAATCATCTACTCTCCTAACAAATTTACATATCATCATTCACCACATGGCAACGTTATGCCGAACCCCCGTGCAATAGTACCAAAGCTGCGAAAAGAACAGCTTCCCCAGACCCAGCGATCGCGCAGATCGTCAGCAAGTCTGAGGCACGGGGGCATGTCTCTCTGTTTCCCGGTCCCGAATGCCCATGTACCCCTTCGCTATATCAACAGGAATATGTAACAGATACGTAACAGCCCCCAGGCCGCTTCTCGAACGCGGTATGTAGAGCTCGTGCTCAGCACCACCATCCCACTCCCGCGCCGTCAAACGCCTCAACCTTCTTTCATCACACCATCACACACCGTCTAGTGTCGCGACCCCGATTGCTGGAACTGCCCACCACTCCACTCCCGCCGCCCTCCCAATCCTCCCGTCACACTTTCCCCCTCCTTCCCTCTTACCTAACTCCAGAGAATCTCTCTCCACTCATCTCATCGCCACCTCTTCTCGCGGGCAATCTCTCTCCCAACCCCAGCAACCCACTCCCCGGCGCCCTTGCACGCTCCTCGTGCCTCTCCCGCTCCGCGCCCGCCCAATCACGGCGGCGGGCAGGGGGGGGGCAAAGACGGCGCAGCTCCGTGCAGGCGGCGACAACCCGGGCCTATGGTTAAGCGCCCGGGGATCGGCTGCCCGCTTGGGCCTAGTGTTTGGACGTCGCGGGGCGGGTGGATACAAGTTGATTATTGGGAGGGGTGGGCGGCGCTTGAGGCTCTGATGAGATGTCCGGAGGAAGAGAAAAAGACGGACGGGAGAGGGGAGAGGGGGCGGATTGGGTGTCGTGCGAGATGGGATGGCGTTCTGGAAGGGGAAGGACGTGGGTTGATTGGGAGGTGGAGGTTTGAGCGAATAGCGTGGCTGCGGATTTGGCTTTGTTATGTTCATCATGGTCGGGCTAACTAGTCTTGTTCAGAGTGTGCGTGCGTGCTAAAGGGCCTCGAGTTCGAAACTCGAAAGCATGTACCGCACCACTCCAGCTCCGGGGTGAGATACATGCGGCGTGATATTGAGCGTCGCTGCACGCCGTTATTGACACCACGCGCCCCTCCTCTCCACCCCTCTCCTCCCTCACGCCTCGAGTCCGCAAGCGCGCATCGCCTTTATTGAACCACAGGTCCCGTGCGCGCTGGCCTCTGCATCCCATCCTATCTCCCCCTCGCTAGGCATGCCCAATCCCTCGGCAGCGAATGAATCGAGCGTATTGCCCGCGACTAGGTGCGGAGATTTAATTGCGCTTGTGCGCTGCTGCGAAGCAAGCTGGCCCCCATGACGTTTTTACCCTGCCGCACGCGCCCGCGGGTAGAACCGATTCGGGAAAAGCAGAAACGTGGTTGTCGAGGGTTGCTGTGCCTGTGGTCACTGCTACAGTGCCGGTGTGTAACGTAGGACGCACACCGCCGGATATAGAGGCCCGGTGGCGGCACTTTCATTATCACAGAGAAACTCTGGCCTGGCACTTGGATGGCTGCGGTGCTGTCAGCGTGCAAGGACTCACTGTTCGCTGGTGCGCCCCCCGTTTTGTTTGCGGGGGAAATCCTGGGTGGCCGAGCAGAACGTCGACCTGGTCCGAGTTGGGCTGGAGTTGCCGAGACCCAATCGAAGCTCCAAGACGGTGGTGGGATGCTTGCGGCAATCGAGTTCTTCTGGACGCGCGGCGCCGTCAGATGGAGGCGCGAGGTTGGACCTGGCACGAACGGTTGCTTCGGTCGTGCCTCGGCCAAACGCCTTGGGTGCCAGTGGTCACGGTCATGATTACGAGGGTGCAGAGCCAGGTGACAATTCCATCGTCGAGGCGAGACGGAAGAGTGCCAGGTGCTATCAGGGGCATCGAGTTGGTGGATATTGGAATGTCTCGCTTAGGCCAAACTTCATTGGCCGCATTACTGTCCGTGTCTTGTATGCTTCGCGCCCACAACGTACGAGACTGGAACAGATTTCAGCTGTTGATTACTCCAATTACTACTCACAGAAGAGAGACTGGGCCTTGAGCACGTGCATGAGACCCACGGTTGTGCTCTGCACGCCCCCACTCCTGCACTTCTTTGATCCACCCTTCTGGCGTGGCGGTGTTGTTCTTGCCATGTGATTGTACCACCTTCCCAGCTCACCCAAGGAAATGATCGTCGTCGTCGGCTTTGCTTTGCTGCCTCTTCGCCTTCCAGGATGCCTTTTGCCTGCTCCTTTCACTTCCTGCTCTTTTCTTGGCAAGGTCGCGGTGGATGATTCGCACCTCCCACTCTTTCGGCCAAGGTCTGGCGGCAAGCTCAGAGACAAAGGCCACTGACCGATGGTGTCCCAGGGCACATTTGCAACCTACTCTCAGCACAGTGGCTTCGGAACCTGATGTTTCCGTCGATGGCTCACGTATCAGGTCTTGTACGACACCATCGCCAGCTTCCTCGACCATTTTCTCTTGAGGGGCTTCGTCTTGCCGGAATGCACTGATTGGCTCGTCGTTGGTGTGAGAAGCCACAAAGTCGGCGATCTTGCTGTTCATGGTTGAGAGCACCTCTTGTTCAACGGCTTCGAGCATTGCAGTGAATTTTGGCTCAGCAAGCAAATGCTCTCGAATTCTCTTCGAACGACCGTCGCTGACGTCGCGGAGGGCTTTTGGCGGGTTTGGTGTACTGCGCAGGTCATATTTCAGATCTGGGACAGGGTCCAACGGCGGGCTCTTCCCATGAGAATAGAGAATTAGAATAGGCAAGGGAGGACCGCTCATCGAGACACGAGCAGTATTTCGGATTTCTGTTATCTGGGTTCATGTATCGCAGCGCCGACGTTGAAAAGGGTGGTGTAGTTGGATTTGACGTTGCTGGTGCAGCTGCATCAGCATGCTAAGCTGAGGTGATTGGTGCGGTTGCTTCCGGCGCTCAACATACATTGGAGGACAGCACAGCGACCAAATTTGCACACGTCAACACGTCTCTTTCATTCAAACCTTTGATTCCATTGAGCTTGGAGACCAGCGTCAGATTGTTACCGTCCTCATCAATGCGTCGGAAAATGAACCACTCGCCCACACGGATGCGACGATCTGCGTCTGTTTAAGCTTTTAAAGACCTTTTGCTCTCTATCGCTGATTTGTGCAGTTCCGAGTGGCTAGACATCTTGCTATTGTTGTTGGGTTGGGGGAGATCAGCCACGCCGTAATGACCAAGCCTGCCCTTGTGGATGTGGAACATCCCGTTTAGGCGGTGATACTAACATTCACATCCGGCGAGAGGCATAAGAAGAATTGCGCCCAGCACGTTTATCTGAGAACGTTGCTGCGATTTCAGCTTTGTGGTCCTGCTTCCATACTTTGGCTTGAGTCCATGCAACAAGTTGCCTTCCCAAGTTTGAGCGAAACCTCCTGCTTTAGTCCAGATGACTACACATCTCGCTGCACCAACCCAAATCCCTTTCCTAGATGACAGTCCTTACAGACACCACTTCCGGGGGTTCAGACCGAACTGCACTCTAGCCCCCAGATGCGGTTCCCCATTCTCGTCCGTTTCCTTACCCCCAACTCCATTGGGACCTACCAAAGCCTCGACGCCATTCTCGTCGCGACTCGCCTCCAACAACACCTGAGGCTTCTTTCTGGGACGCTGCGCGAAGTGCGAGCACACCGGCTACGACACTTAGCTCTGTGCCATCTCGTGCTTGCAGTACGCCCCTTGAAGACTACTTCGGAGTATACCCTGGTGAAGACTACATCCAAATCGTGCTTCTAAGCCCGACGCACTTCGGTGTGGGATGTCGCCGCCGAACCTTGAAAATCCCAAGGAAGAACTTGACTGGCGGACCTCAGTATATGCAATGGCTCCTGACATCCCGGGAAGCCGCGTCCTAAAAGCAGTAGACCTTACCAAAGGGGGAAAACCTGTAGCTGCTGCAGGATATTCTGGCCCCGGTGGCTGGTAGTGGGCATGAGAGGACCAAATGGCAGAGGCTGGAGATGTGATACTCCCGAGCAACTTCAACATTCAGAAGAAAGACCTGGCAGAGAAATTTATAAAGGCAAAACGGAATAGCGTTCTTAAGGGCAACCGCAACGTCTGGGGTACGCGGCTTTCAAGTCTTCGATGCTGATTTAGGAGCACGCTGACTACTCGGCAGAGCTATCTCAGATTTCCGTCGAGCCTGAATATCAGGGGAAAGGAATTGGAAGACGATTGGTGGAAGAAGGCCTGAAATTGGCCGACTCAGATAATTTACTGCTGTATCTTGAAGCTACGCCGTGCGGAAAGCTACTATACGAGAAGCTAGGTTTTGATCTGATGGAAGAAACAGACTTTCCAGGGGTAGTAGATCAGATGATTGACTACAGGACATATTTTATGATGAAAAACCCAGGTGCTGCGGCAAGGTAAAGATTCAAAGTAACGATTTCATGCGATTTTGGATATCTTCGCTGTCATACGGCTGTTCAAGACGAATACTTGGTACTTTTGAAAACGGTACTCTCGGTAAAAAGTGAATGCCCTACTTGATCGTTGATACATGTACTAGGCATGTGTACAGCGTGCTCGGTCTAGATGCTAAGGCCAAGGCGAGTCGTGCACGTGACACCGCGACGTGCTTGCCGAGTTCATGGCACCTACTGCTCCTTCCCATGATCTCCATCACATACCTCACCGCAACACAATCTCGATATGGCGACTGAGGCACCAGCGTCGCCTAGATTGGCGAAAAGGTCCCGATCAGATATCGAAGAGGAGGATCATCGCGACAAGGCGGCCGCCGCAAACTCTGCGCCCAAGGCCGACGACGGTAGATGCGCCTGTCCGTGTGTCGCGAGCTCTACTAACTCTCGCGTAGACGACACCTCTTCCGACGATGATTTCGGCCCTGCATTGCCCTCCTCGGCTCCCAAAAAGAAGAAGAGAAAGCTGCCGTATGAGAAGCTATTCATTGCTGCCCTTCCGACCGCCGCCCGCTACTCGAAGTCGTTGATGCACAGGGAACAATTGTGCTTCACCACCTTCACACCACGCACCGACTTCCTGATTACGAGCTCCATCGATGGAGTAGTCAAATTCTGGCAGAAGGATTTCGGAGGTATCGAGTTCGTCAAAGAGTTCCGGGCGCATAACGGAGAGATATTTTCTGTCAGCGTGAGCGCAGATGGCAGAAGTTTCGCGACAATTGGCGTGGACAATACGGTCAAAATATTCGACGTCGTGACCTTTGATCTTCTGTCCATCTTGAATCTGGACTATGTGCCAAAGACTGTTTGCTGGATCCATGGTCGCGGAGCGTCATTCCCCTTGCTGGCCGTATCATCAGAAGAGAAGCCTTGGATCAGGATCTACGATGGCAGAGGCGACAACCAGGAGCCGTTGCATATACTCAAAAACATCCACAAGCAGCCAGTGGCTTTGATGGCGTACAACAACGAGTACAACTGCGTCATCTCTGCGGATCAAGGAGGGATGATTGAATACTGGCAGCCGGAATCTCCATTTGAGAAGCCAGACAACGTCTTTATGATGAAAAGCTCGACCAATTTGTTCGAATTTAAAAAGGCAAGTTCTGACATCAACCCCACTACATCACAGCTAACACGAACAGGCCAAAAGTGTCCCCTCGACCCTGACAATATCACCGACGGGGAAGCAATTCACCACCTTCTCCTTTCCGGATCGCAAAATAAGAATATTCGACTTCGCCTCCGGTAAACTATACAGAACCTACGACGAGTCATTGCAGACTATTACCGACATGCAACAAGCCGACACCGCCATTGAGAAACTGGAAGATGTCGAGTTTGGCAGGCGCATAGGGGTGGAACGAGATTTGGATAACCCGCTCACCCGTCCCCGAATGAACGTTGTCTTTGATGAAACAGGCAACTTCATTCTCTATGGTTCCATGTACGGCGTCAAAGTCGTCAACATACTCACCAACAAGGTCGTCAAGGTCTACGGACAGGAAGAGTCTTTCAGGCCTCTACATCTCTCCATGTATCAGGGCCAGCCCGACAAGAAGAAAGTCGTCACAATCGAGATGGCAGCCAGCGAGAACCCACTGCTCCAGGAGGCAGAATCGCGAGACGCCATGCTGGTCTCCACTGGCTCCGGTAAGGTTCGATTTTACATGTTTACAAACGACAATGCAGCTTCAAAGTCCGAGCGAGACATACAGAATGAGAAGCCTCGCAATGTCAATGTCGCCAAGCAAAAAGAAGCGAAGCAAGCTGCTTCTGGTTCTCAAGCAGTCATCCATACAACCTACGGCGACATTACCATTCGCCTCTTCCCCGAAGCCGCACCCAAGGCAGTCGAGAATTTCGTCACTCACGCCAAGAATGGGTATTACAACAACATCATTTTCCACCGTATCATCCGCAAGTTCATGATCCAGACTGGAGATCCCATGGGCGATGGTACCGGCGGCGAGAGTATTTGGGGCAAGGAGTTCAGCGACGAGTTTTCTGCCTTGTTGAGGCACGACAAGCCGTTCACCGTCAGCATGGCGAATGCCGGGCCGAACACGAACGGGTCGCAGTTCTTCATCACAACGGAAACAACTGTAAGTGACGATATCCATGCTTATTTGTATGAGGTTTTAACTCTGAACTAGCCCTGGCTTGACGACAAGCACACCATCTTCGGTCGAGCAATCCAGGGCATGGACGTCGTGCACAAGATTGAAAACGCAAAGGTGTACAAGGAGAAGCCCGAGGAGGACATCAAGATCATAAGTATCTCGGTCTCGTAGTCTAGGAATACCAAGCTAGCTACCCCCCGTTCACTCGACTGCTCGTGCTTTCCCCCCTTCTCTTTACTTAAACCTCAACCAACAAATCTCCTTGCACCCTTCCTCCCCGTCCGCCTCAAACGGCCCGTGCCGCATCCCGGGCGGCCTGCAACAATACTCCCCGGCCCCAAACCACTTCTCGAGTCCCTTGTCGTAGATGCGTCCAGAGATGATGTACACCTCTTCCCAATACTCGTGCTGGCAGACGGGGTCCCCCCACGCGCTGCCCGGTTCGTGCGTGAGTAGCACCGTCTTGTCGCCTGTGTCGGGGTCCGAGGAGAGAGGTTGCGTGAGCAGGCCTGGGGACTGGCTGCCGGGGAACGAGGATGTTGGCGTGAATTCGATGGTTGGTTTGGGCATTGTGGGGAGAGGATGAATTTTGATTGGGATTTGGAGGAGGGATAGTTTAAGCAGCTGGGACTTGATATATCAATTGCTTGGGCTGCTTACTAATGGAGCTGGAGCACCTTTCGTGGCGAGATGGAGGCAAGCGGAGACGGAGATGAGGGGGAGAAGGAAGGAACGGTGGATGCAGTATACAAATAGTCTATGTAGAATTCCGAAGCTAGTCTATGTTTTGCTCAACGCTCATTTCCCAACCTTGACCAATATGTTTCTAACCGCGGGACTCCTTTCGCCACCCTCGGCCTCAGCCTTGACTGCCTCTATGATCCATGAGCAGTGCTTGGCCTTTGCGATGGCGACTAGTGCCTCTGCTCGCTTCAATCGCATGGCCTCGGGCAGTCCTTCGAAGCTAGAATCGAAGAGCAAGGCCTTGAGAGCATCTTCAGCCTCAGGGCCGGAGAACTGAGTGTCCGATGGCAGACGTTCGAAGAGGGATTGTAGAGATGTAAAGGTAGCGAGGTGGATGTCGCGGGCATGTGTGGAGTTGGCACGGACGAGCATTGGGAAGATGGTAGTCAAGCGTGTTGAAAGCTCTGTGCTCGAATTTTTGGAAGGATTCGGGGCATTCAGGAGGCAGGTTACGCATGAAGAGAGCGTCTTCTCCTTTCTATACGTCAGTCAGCATGTGTCGTGAAAAGGCTTGGAAAGGACACTTGCACTGCGATGTCTTTTACAACTTCTCCTCCATCAACATCCATCTTTTCACCATCTTCCTCCGGTGTGACAGTCTCGTCTAGCACTGCTTGGATAATATCGACGACGGTGCCAGAAAGCTCTAGATCGGATCGAGCAAGGCAGATCTTGCCAAGTGCGTCCAGGGCAAATGGTCGATAGGATTTATTCTGCCTCTTTGCCTCTCGGATGGCAACCTTCTCGATCTGTTTCGCGACTTTGTTGTCATCGGTCCAGAGACTCTTTCCGCGCTCAACGAACCGAACGAAAGCCTCGAGGACAGTTTCTTTGCCTTCCCAAGTTTTGCCGCCCACGGACTTGTCAAGAGTCGGCCACAGTGTCTCTGCGTTAGCTCTGCTGATGTCTTCATTCCCCGTGGTAATAGACATGACGGCGTCCGCAATGGTCTTTGATGCAGTATGTTTGAGCACCCACTTTTGACTATCGACATGCTTGTCTGCGAGGGTGACGATTTCTTTCAGATATAGTAGAACCGCTCGGCTGCCTGCAACGTTGTCCGACCAGGTGTCTCCAAACAGCTGCTTTACTTGCTCATGGCTGTCATGCTTGGCTAGGAAAATAAATGGAAGGAGCGACGACGACATAGCATTGAACCTGTCGGCCGCGTTCTTGGATATCGACAAGACCATATCACCAGCTATGAGACGATCTCTATCATTCTCCGAGTCAAAGTACAGCTTGTGACAGAAACTGACAGTAGCTAGCAGCTGTTTATCTGAAGCCAAGCGCGCCACATATCCAGCAGCTGCGGCATATGAGGAAGACACTGTCTCGTTGCGGTCGTGCACGTATTTCTGGATGAGCTTAAGGAAGCCATCCGCGAAGTGCTTGAACAGGAAGTTGTGGCGAGTGCTCAAAGTAACTAAAATTCTCGAGCAGCCGACTTTTGAGGGCAAACCAACGGCATTCTTCATCGCGGCTTCGATATGTGGTACGAGTTCCTTCATTGTGTCGGCATCTGCAAGGTCGAGACATCGTTCAATCGACTCGGTAAGCGGGGAAGAACGAACGCTTTGCAGGCGCATGTCATCAATCTTCTGTTCTGTGAGGTTGTACTTGGACGCATTCAGGTGAATGTAATTGACAGCTTCGGGTTCGAGAGAGCTTAGTAGACCCAGTAAGCGTTCGACGAGCTCTGGTACATGAGGGTTTAGGGTCTTTGCATTGCTCTTCTTTACAATTTGCAGCAAAGTGTGAAGTGAGAACATCCGGACTTCCTCGGCGCTTGATTCGAGACCAGATGTGGAGAGCAAAAAAGGTAGGACTCGTCCCAACATAGCACCCGCATTCCTGAGCGAGGAGTCGCCGGCTTCAAGTGAGCGCGTCAAGATTCCGGTCAGCACTCTGGCGAGAGATGCAGCGGCAGCTCGGACTGATTCCTTGATATCATCGAGTACTTTGAAGCAAACGTCCCATATCCGGCCGAGATACTTCTCGTATTTGTCCAGATTTCGCCCTTGAACCAGATCGGCAATGGCGGCACAGGACGCTTGCCGGACGCGCCATTCCTTTGTGAGGATGCTGCTGAGAAGATCGTCCATGATAGCGTCAAAGTGCTTGTCGATGGTTGCAGATGAATCCTTCACCAGGGCATTCCAGATATCGTTCATCGAGCGCTGGACATTTGGATTGGGATCAAAACGGTACCTGTATAGCTTGGGATAAAGCTTTGGATTTTCGGCCAAGTACCCGTCCACTGCCGAGTCGGACAAGACATTGCTGAGACCAAAGCGTCCAAAAGCCGCACGACTGGACCAGATGGAATTGTTTGATGCAAGCGACATGAAGCGATATACGAGACTAGAGTCTCCAACCTCGGCGGCCAGGCTGAGAATGTCTTTGTAGGTGGTGATTGAGCCATCTCCGGTTGGCAAGGCCCCGGGCTCAAAGAGTTGAGTGTCCTCGGTGACCGTTCCAGACATTTTTGGTCTGTTGTCTGAAAAGGAGCCGACAAGGTCCCGAACCAGATCGTCTTTGAGTTGGCGATCGCCCTTTTCGTACACAAGACCCAGGCCTCGTGATGCCGCCTCCTGAACCACCTCATCGCGATCCGAGAGGCACTGCTTGAAGGCATTCTGGCATTGTGGCAGATAGGTCTGCATTTCCGACTTGTGGCCGCAATATTGAAGTAAGCACAGCAACCAGATAGCGGATGCCTTTTTCAGTGCTGGTTTTGTCTGACGGCAACCCTTGATTACCTTGTCCATTACTGTTGCCAGGGTTGTATTGCGGTTGGGTCCGACCGGGGTAAGTGGCGGGGCGTCCCAGGAATCATGAGTCTGGCCTGGACTCTCAACGTCAAGCGCAGCAGTAAGCGCTTTAGAATCCCATCCCAGTGCGAAGCAACTTAGAGCTTCGCCCACAGAGAACTGCACCTCTGGCTGACGGACCTCGTGTAATTCGAACAGCTTGTCCATCATGAACTGGTAATCCGAGATGCCTTCAACTGCACCTTCCCCGTCCTCTTTGGTCATCATGGAGATGTGCCCCAGAGCGACAATGGCGCTAGTGAGTCCGGTTTTGGCAGCGTCATACACTTGCTGTACGACATCCTGGAATTTTGAAATACGCGCAATGGAGGATGGCTCGATGACGTGAAACAGGCTGAGTTGGTCAATGTACGAGTAGACCGCCGCCTTCAATGTAGCGTCGCGAGTCTCTTTTAGGATATCGAGTGAGATTTCCAGAAGCTTGTTGACACGGTCGACGTCGGGTGAATTTTCAAGTTGCCTCCAATGTCTCCGACTGAAGCAATATCCAAGTGCCACAATTGCTCCACTGACCCGATTGATTTCGCCCCCAACTGCGGTCTTCCACGTTGTAATTGTGTCGAAGAAGAGGGCATGTGATTTGCTGATGCCTACATCGTCGCGATTTTTCGAAGACGCGAGTAGTCCATATGTGTGAGCAGCCGCTTCGCGACGCGCCGGATTGTTTGAGAAAATAGATGGCTCCAGAGCGCGAAAATCCTGCAGTAGACCGCCAAGCGACCAAACCGACTCTGGACAGAGAGAGCAAAAGCGGACGAGGGTATTGGCAGCATCACCAACGTTGCTCATATCATCCCGCGTGATCATATCAAAGCTAGCCCTCAAGATCATGGCCATGGACCGCCCATGGCGTTTATCAGCTGCGTATGAATGTAGAGCCTGCCGGGCTCGCAGATCAGTTGTCAAAAGCGTTTCCAATTTCCTTCCCCATTCTTCGGACAACTCATGATGCATTCCTTTGGAGTCAAGGGCTGTGTGCATGGCGATTTGTGAGCAGAAGGCGATGACAGTAGGTAGAGCACCCGGATACTCGCGGCCAAATTTGTTAACAGATGTGGCAATGTCGTCTTGTTCATCGACGTCCATGTCGTCTTCGTCTTCCTGATGCTCAGAGAAAATGAATTGAACGAGTTGGTCGAAGTTTGGAAAGGTGATTTTGCTTTGTCGATCGTCCGCTCCAGGGAAGGAATTTAGCATCTTGTACCAATATGGATCAAGCCCCTTCCTGCCCTCTTCGACGACTTCGTGTCGCTCCTTTGCCCCACCGCTAACAGCAAGAATGTCGATCCATCTCGCTAGCACGTCCTCGTACGGGAGGCATCGATTAGCGAATCGTGTCGCAACGTATCGTGTCGATCGAGAGAATTTATTTTCCGTTCCTGTCGAAGTAGGTTCCGTAATTGTAGCAAAATTGAGAAGTATCTGTTTCAACTTTTGATGTGCAGGAGCATCGAGGGACGCGGTGAATGGGCCCAGCACTGAAGATAGCGATTCTTCAATGCTGACCGCCACATCCTTGCTTGAGGCATCTTCCCTCAAGGAGCGAAAGAGCCAGTTCAAGAGGCCGAGATTGGGCTCGAAGAGGACTTTAGTCGGGGCTGCTTTGGCAAGGAGACCTATAGTCTCGAATGCGTAGCCTCTCAACTCCAAGTCTTGATCCCGGTCAGGGGTGGGCCAGCCTTGATCTTGCACAAATGCTCTTAGGTTGTCTACCAATCCTTCTGCAATTGAAGACAGATTTTCAGGCGAGCCTCGCCTCGCCACAAAGTTCACTAGCGAGAATATGGCTGCACGAAATTTGGCAATCTCTCTGTTCACGCTCGTGCGCCCTGAGGGAGCTTCATCAACTGCTAACAGCCCTTGCTCAACGATTTGTGATATCTGTTTTGGGAAGTTTGTAATAGTCTCTGACTTGGCCAGAATGTTCAAGATCTTGATTCGAAGCGCTGTCTTCACTGCTAGCGGGCCATCGGGAGCAGTCCTGTTGTCCATTAGTACTGTGAAAGCAGCCACTGTTGGCGGACTTACGAGCCAAAATAAGTACTGAGCAGGTTCTCTACAGCCTCCTTATTTTCAAGATCCTTTACTAGCAAGACACGTTTCAAGACATCCTCTCCAACCTCGGAGATGCGCGAATTTGTATCAGCGGAGGCAAAAAGGGCCGGGAGAAACTTTTCATCATCAGAAAACATGCCGCTGGCGAGAAATCGCGCTACAAGAGCTTTTGATTCGGTCAAGTTCAGCCCGGCGTCGACGCTAGGATCCCAGGCGTCTGGCTTTCCTTGGAGGGTGAGAAACTTGTACTCGTCGGCAGATAGACCAGGGCATCTTGGAGACGAACCCGCCGAAGCGCTGGTCTGCCGTCCAAGAGTCAGCAGCAGCAGTTTACTAAACCAATGTGAAAGGAATGCGGCATCGTCGCCCTGCAAGCCCAGGGTAGATCGCAGATCGTCGTCTTCTTTGCTGCCCCTGAGAGGTAGTTTGAACTGCGTGAGTAAACGCAGGGTAAGGTGGAACAGCTGTGATGCATGCAGGGCGGATTTAGAGTAATCACTCGCAATTCCATGAATCAGGATGGGAAGAAGTTCGAGGCGCTCGTTGACTGGAATCCGTGTTATTCCCTGCTGAAAGTAAAGGATATCGAAGTGGCGAATTAAAGGCACATCGCCATGCTCTTTGAACTGTTTCAGGAGAGCGGCCACGGGAAGTTTAATCTCTCTGGCAGCAAATCAGTCTTTACTCAAGAAAGCGTGGTGCCAAGGAAGCGTACTGTGGTTTGATACGAGTATTGACGTGTTGGCAGATGGTGATGATCTTGGAAGAGGTTAGATTAGCGGCTTCTACAAAACAATGGAAAGGGTAGACAGGATTGAGACCAGGGTACTGGGGCCGGACGGTCTTACCTTGTTCCTCACTGTCACACTCTCAGAAGCTAGCTTCAGCAGGAGTGGCGCGAGATACGTCTTCAGAAGGTCCTCGAGCTTTTTGTCTGTCTCGGCCAGAGCTATGCGCAGCTCCACCTTGCCGATGAGAGCAAGCTCCCTCTCTTCGGTGGTAGATGCTGAGGCCATGTTGGAGGAAGGGCTAGGACGATGGCACGTGTGGCATGGGGACGGTTTGCCAGCTATTTAAGCCATGTGCCACAGGCAGCTGCGGATGGCGTGGAGCGGGTCGTCAGTGGAAAAAGAGGCCGGGTGATAAATGGCCACAATCACTAGCGAGGGAGATGGTCTAGTTGTATGGGCGTCGTCGGGTGCTTACTGGACCAGACTGAGCAGGAACGACTTGGGTGACTAGCGGCGAATCGGCAGGCCCGTGCACGCTCCAGGTTGCGGCGGTGACGCAGATAGGCAGGGCAGGTGGCCAGGGCTTCAAATCGCGTCTTCTTCGACGGCCTTCTGTACTGCTCTGTTCTGCTTTGCTGCCTCGCACCTTCCCGTCACCGGTGCCTAACTCTGCCGCTGGCCCTCTCGCCCCTCGCCCTCTTGGACCCATCAAACAAGACAAGACCACGACTTTCGTCTCAACATTCCCATCCACACGAGTTTGCGCCAGCGCCAACCGCCTCATTCAACTTCGCGGCCGCGTGCTACTTGATCCCTCTACACCACGCCCACTGCACCCTGGGTCACTAGCACGCGCCGCCCGATTGCCTGTCACGACCGAGTGATTGTGCTTCCTCGAACTCGCCCTCCCAATCACTCCCTCTTTCTCCTCGAGAGAGCCCATGAGGACCTGAATTACCCCGCGACCTTCTCCCACTCTCTGCGACAGAACCGCGGCTCCTTGTACCAACTTCCTCAAGCACCGCAACCTCCCCACAATCACCTTTGTTCCACGCAAAATGGAGGAAGAGATTGCCAACTTCGTCGCCATCACGGGATGCGAGCCGCAAAAGGCGACGCAATACCTACAGCTGACCGACAACAATCTCGAGCAGGCCATCCAGCTGTACTTTGACAGCCCCAACCTCGACTTTGGCCACGATGCCACCTCACAGCCCCCACCCGCCGCTCGTCCGTCAACGAACACTGCAGCCAACCCAATCAGCGTCGATTCAGACGAAGAAATGTCCGACTTTGATGCTGGCGTCGGCCTTGAAACTAGCACGCCTCCCGTCATCCAGCCCAACGTCGAGGATGACGAGGCCATGGCCCGCCGGCTGCAGGAAGAAATGTATGGAGACATGGGCGGCGGAGAAGCAGAAGTACGAGCTCCGATGGCCCGGACGACGGAAACTCTAGTTGGACCAGGCGCAAACTGGGGCCCAGACGAAGACATCGATGCCATGGTACAAGAACAGTTGGCAGCCCGCAGGCGAGCCCATGGTAGACCTGGCATCTTCAACCAGCGCTCAGGGCAGACTTCTGTTTGGGACAATGAGACTGCCGATGGGAGCGCCCGACGTCGTGAACTCGCAACTGCGACTGGAGGAGCGTCCGAGTCGTCGACCAAGTCGAACATGCTGGCCGAGATGTATCGGCCTCCCTTTGAGCTCATGTTTCACGGGAACTGGGACAAGGCACGGGACGAGGGCAAGGACGAAGAGAAGTGGTTGCTGGTGAATGTGCAAGATCCGGCCATCTTCGACTGCCAGATCCTCAACAGGGATATCTGGAAGAATGCCGACATCAAAGAGACGGTCAAGGAAAACTTTATATTTTTGCAGTTTGCAAAGGATGACCCGCGTGGTGACCAATACAACAACTACTACTTCCACGCGCGCGATAGCCAGGACGCCTACCCTCACATTGCTATTGTCGACCCGCGCACTGGCGAACAGGTCAAGGTTTGGTCAGGACCGCCAGTGCCCTCGCCAATTGAGTTTCACGCAGAACTGCACGAGTTCCTTGACCGGTACAGCCTCAAGGCTAACGCCAAGAATCCCGTCGCCAATCGAAAATCCGACAAGAAGAAGGTTGACGTCAACCGAATGACTGAAGACGAGATGCTAGAAATGGCTCTACAAAACAGCTTGGAGAATAACAAGGGGCCAAAGGACGAAGACCCAGATGCATTGACAAAGATGCAGGACTCTGCCGCCAAGGGCAAGGACAAGGCAGAGGAGAACGTCGCAACGAACGGCCCTACAAACGCGGTCGCCGACACACCATTCTCGCACATCTCATCATCAAACCCGCACACCGAGCCACCCCTCGGCCCCACAGTGACCCGCATCCAGTTCCGAGGCCCAGACGGCAAGCGCGTCGTGCGTCGCTTCGCGCTGACCGACTCTGTCCGCCGCATCTACGAGTGGCTCAAAGCTGAGCCATGGGAGGGCAGCGACGGCAAAGCCTTTGAGGTCATCTCCGCAGGCAAGAACCTCATCGACCACGTCGACGAGACCATCGAGCAGGCTGGCCTGAAGATGGCTACCATCATGCTCGAGTTCATTGACGAAGAGTAGACCAGGCGCGCACGCTTCGAACTTCGAGCCAGCATCTGTACGGCGTTTTCAGCATGGACATGGCACATGGGCAGACTTCGTGACACCCCTCGAACGATCTTATGAGAACTCTTTGCACACGTTGCGTGCGCTGGAGCAAAGGACGGTAACGGCACGGTATGGCCATGCTTAGTTTTGGGGTTTATGGCGATTAGATCCATTATTTAGAAATCACATCCCTAAGTTTTATCAGGCATGTAGCTGGGGAGAGGCACGTGGGGCGTCTCTGTGAATACAGGCGAATACAGGCCATCTTCAAGTTTTTAAATTTTGCCTTTGTGTGATGTTCGTTCCCATTTTCGTGCCATGTTGGTGCTCGTCGAGGACTGGGGATGAGATAATTGTCCAATACACATATGCTCAGCTAGTTCACTCCCTCCTCGTCCGACCCAGCATCCGCAGCAGTCCCCTCCTCAAGCACCTTCTTCGCAATCTCGAACACGGCGATGCCGTTCTGACTTCGCGGCCTATCATACCCGTCTGCTTTCCACCGCCCCAGACGCATCTCTCGCCCCAATGCCGCGACTATACACACGCCATCTTTGCCCCTGTCGCCGCGCTCCTGAACTGCGAGCCCGTTCACGATGCCTCGGATCAGCCGGGGTTGCGTGGCGGGCGCCGTGTCGCCGTTTGCGAGTTGGGATGGGACGCGGCTGACTTTGCCCAGCGGCTCGATGGAGCGTTTATCTGTGCCGACGCGCCATGCGCGAATCCAGCCATCCCAGCTTCCGCTAAGGATGAGGTCTGCGTAGGGGACTGTGGCTAGTGCTGTAATGTAGCGTGCTAGTCGTGGGGCCTTGATGCCTGATGCCGTTGGGTCGACATCGGCCGACATCTTCTCTGGAGGTAGAGGCGGGTCCTGGCCGTGTGCGAGAGGGAGCGTGAAGAGGGGCTTCTTTTTGGTCGCTGACCACAACGAGAGAGCACCATTGTCGGAGCCGGTGACGAAGAGACCCGCGTCGAGGAGGGCTACACAGTCGATCGAGCCTTCGGCGTGTGCTGCTGCCGAGTTCTCGTCAACCTCGTCTCCGTGTACGCCGTTGGTTTGCGGCGCCTCGTCTTTGACGTTGGCTCCAAAGCGGCCTTTGCGTAACTTGTCAAGGCCTTTCTGCTTCACCGTTCCGCCGCCCCTGAATACCAGCTGGCTTTCCTCGACGACCTTCCATAACCTTGCTGTCCGGTCTCGGGCACCAACGCTTATACACGTCTCTTGTGACGGATCTAGGCCTCCTGCAACACCCACAATGGTGTCTTGGTGGCCGAATAGTGTCTCAATGTAGGCCATCTCCGAAGCACTCCATATCTTGATTGTCCGATCTGCTGATGCGGAGAAGAGCTGTTCAGTGCCTCTTCGAAAGGCCAATGACGTGATGGCGTCGCGATGCTGGGTGAAGAGCTTGCGTGGAGTCAGTGTGTCTGCGTCCCAGAGGATTAAGCGTGCATTCCGATCGCCTGTGGCAAGAAATTTTCCCGAGTCGGAGATGGCAATTGATAGTATAGGACCAGTGTGCCCTAGATATCCCCTGTCCTTGACCTTGTTCTTGTTTCCTTTCTTCCAGAAGAGCTTTTTCGGTATGCGCCGTGGTGTGATGTTGGTGGGTCGGTTGGGTTCGTCTGCGCTGTACGTCTTCGGATCCGCAAGCTCCCACTTTTCGACCACCATGTCTTTTGTTATCGTCCACGCATAAGGAAGCCTTAGTGCGCATCCCGTCACAGATTGCGCCACCATGGATTTCCCAATAACATGCTTTGCTGTGTCGAAGTCGAGATTTTGGGCAATGTTCCTGTAGATTTTGCCTTTTGTTTCTGCGACGTCCTCTTTCAATCGCTCTGCGATCAGATCGCGATCTATCTCCGTAGCATCGAAGCCTACATTATCCTCTACTTCTTCTCGTATGTTCTCGAGGTAGCGCTCTGCGAGTCGCAATCGCCTCTCGGCCGCCGTCTCGCCTTCGTCTTCGGATGAGCCCGATTCTTCATCTTCTACAGATGCTATATCATCCTGATTCCCTTCAGAACTCTCGCTGCCCGATATCGACTCTTCTCGTTCCCTTTGGCGGGGCCGTCTTGTAGGTTCTGGAGCGGTTGAGGCGACATTGCGCTTTTTCGATGCTGGCGCGGAGGATTCTGTCCTTTTACGCTTCCGCTGGGATGCGGGAGTCGTAAAGAAAGAGGACATTATCGGGCGTTTGGGCGAGAATTTGGTCCGACAACTTGATTCTCAGAAAATTATGTCGGCCCTGAACTTTTCGACACCGACCGGCATAACGTTTTTCCGTACCGATGATCCGTGCTCACAGCTCCAGGTCCGCAGGTTGGACTGGAAGCTTCGTCTGCTACTATTTGCATCACACCTTTCTTGTCTTGTCCACTCTCTGCCCGCTCAAACCGTGCTGCCCTTTTATTCTCGAAACCCCACACTTTCATTCACGCCACGTGACGCCTTCGCTCTCGCAGCCAACGACTGTTTACGTACGCCGTGGTCGCCTCGCCCGCCGCTCGGGAATCCGCAACACCTCTTCACTTACCTTCATATGACTTCAGCCATGAGGAACAGCAGAGATCCGGAGCGTGAACACGCTCTTGATGAGTACAAGGTCAAGCTCCTGGAGTCGAGGGAGTGGGAAGCAAAGCTCAAGACGCTGCGATTGGATATCAAAGGCCTCCAACACGACTTTGACGTATCGGAAGAGAATATCAAGGCGCTTCAGAGCGTCGGCCAGATAATAGGTGAAGTCCTGAAGCAACTAGATGAAGAGCGATGTAAGGCGCTTGAACCTAAGCCATCTATAGCACCACATCTAACACGCCGCAGTCATCGTCAAGGCTTCGTCAGGACCCCGATATGTCGTCGGCTGCCGGTCGAAAGTCGACAAACTGAAGCTCAAGCAAGGAACCCGAGTCGCACTCGACATGACGACCCTCACAATAATGCGCATGCTTCCCCGCGAAGTCGACCCGCTCGTCTACAACATGTCGTTGGAGGATCCTGGACAAGTCAGCTTTGGTGGCATAGGCGGTCTCAATGAACAGATCCGAGAGTTGCGAGAGGTCATCGAACTACCACTGAAGAACCCTGAACTATTCCTCCGAGTCGGCATCAAGCCTCCAAAGGGAGTGCTGCTCTACGGACCCCCGGGAACCGGAAAGACCCTGTTGGCGCGAGCCGTGGCAAGCAGCTTGGAAACCAACTTCCTCAAGGTTGTCTCTTCTGCAATCGTTGATAAATATATCGGAGAGTCGGCACGTCTGATTCGAGAAATGTTTGGCTACGCAAAGGAGCACGAACCTTGCATTATCTTCATGGACGAAATCGACGCCATCGGTGGGCGCAGGTTTTCCGAAGGCACATCGGCAGATCGAGAAATTCAGCGAACGCTTATGGAACTGCTGAACCAGCTGGACGGTTTTGACTACCTCGGACAGACAAAGATCATCATGGCCACCAATCGACCCGACACGCTTGATCCCGCCCTCCTCCGAGCAGGACGCCTCGACAGGAAGATTGAGATCCCGCTACCCAATGAGGTTGGGCGTCTCGAGATTCTCAAGATTCATGCCAGCGGAGTGCAGACAGAAGGAGAAATTGATTTTGAGAGCATTGTCAAAATGAGTGACCAGTTCAACGGAGCAGATCTGCGAAACATAGTCACAGAAGCGTAAGATGGACCTGAAATTGAGTAACGAGTTGCACTGACATGGTATAGCGGCCTCTTCGCCATCAAGGACTACCGAGATGCGATCAACCAGGACGACTTCAACAAAGCCGTCCGCAAGATGGCTGAGTCGAAGAAGCTAGAGGGCAAGCTCGAATACCAGAAGCTGTAAAGCGTCTCATACCTGGCGTCATTATTCTTGGAGCCTCATGAAAGCTCGGCATGATAGAAGGAAAACATCATGTACAGTACAATAACGAGGTACTGGTGACTAAATCACCACATCCGCTAGAATCTGCGGAACCATGACCATAGTGCGCTTCCTTTCCTAAGCTTTCTTTATGACTGATTTATGACTGAAACACCTTCGTCGTGCTAACATTTAAGCGGCTCCACCCACACCCCTTCACAAGACAGCGGAAGAACTGTGCTGGCCAGTACACTTGGTACAAAATCCAAAAAGGTAGCGGATCCCAGAGCGTGTACGTCCCGTCTCGCCAATATATCAAGTGATGAACAAACCTCTCCATCCCTTCCCACACCGTCCCGAGGCTTCCTCGACCGCATAAAAGCTCCAGCAGCGGAATGACAATAAGAGCAATCAGGTCATGCCCAACCCAGTAGTAGCTGTGACACGGCATACTCGGCACCACAACCCCCTTTCCGCTCCCTCTTCCAAAGCCATCCAAATACGCATCGGCCATCTCCTTACTCTCCCCAAACAACACCACAGCCGTATGTGCTCGCGGATTACACTCAATCGGATACAACTCCACATCCTCCCCACCACCTCTCACCAAAAAATCAAAGGACAAATGCCCCGTAAACCCCTCGCCACCATGCTCGGCCACCACCTTCGTGAAACCCAGCATCTTCTGCGCAAGCGGCGACGCGGGAGACAGGGCTTTGTAGTGCATGAGCAGCTCGCTGCTCGGACACGCAACGAAAACTCTTACCTCCCCTCGGATCACGAGCGCGTGTGTGCAGTACTCGGCACCGTCGATGAACTGCTGCAGGAGGAAGGGATTGTGCTTCGAGACGGCGAGCCGCTCAACATGGGCGCGTGTTTCCCCCGGGGACTGGAGAGGAAGCAGCGTCATCATGGCGGCGCGCGCACAGTCGTCGACTCCAATCGGCTTCAGGATGAAGGTCTTGCGTGTGCCTTTTTCGCCGCTCGAGCGCGGGAGTAGATGTGCAAGCACTTCGGCGCTGCTCTCGCAGCGATGCGAGTCCGGTGCTGGCAGATGCAGATCTCGCACGAGGGACATGAAAGCATCCTTCTCATGCAGCTCGCGCACGTGGTCGAGGGAAAACTGGATGGCGTGAAAGCTGGGGCCGAGGGCTTGCTGCGCGAGACGCAGCACTTGAGCGTCTTCGACGGCGCCGACGACGCTTGAGCAGCTAATCCATAGATCTACGTTCTCTTTGCGTAGGACGGTGAGGAGGGAGTCGATATAGGGCTCGCTGTCTTCGCCGTCTGGGGCGTCGAGGGCGTGGAAGGTGGAGATGGAGCAAGAGTACCGGCCGGGAGATGTAAAGGGAGTGGTCTCGATGTCTGCGGCTATGATGCGGTGCGGCGTGTGCAAGGAAAGAAGGCGAGCAATTACAAGGCCCTTGGTCATGGAGACGCCTGTGATGAGGACGGTTTTGGGTGGGGCGGTGCCATGTTGAGCGGATTTTGAGGCTGAGGCTGGCTGAGGGTAGATGTAGGATATGAGAATGCTGGCTGTGAGGAGGAAAGTGGAGAATGGAAGACAGAGGATACTAAAGAGGATGAGGAGGAGGTTCTTGGGCACGTGATTGTAGAAGAAGGGGGTTAGGGATGTAGGCGAGGACATCCTGGGCAACGTGATCAGGCGCGAGGGACGCGGAGCGGCAACAATAATGCTGTGGGGTTTTGGGGAATGTAATGGTAAGCTCATATGCTTTGTCCTCGGAGTTGCAAGCGGAAAGACGGCTTGCGCCGTGAGCTCGGGTAAGTCTACACGTCATACTTACGACTTGAGGCGGCTGTTATTCCAGTGGTTTTTTTTTTAGGTCGGGTCAATTTTGAGGGGCTCAATGGAATTGCTGATGAGTTGTCATGTTAAGGAGCATGGATTTTATTGCGAAAGGCAACACTCGAACTCCTGAAACAAGGCCCAAGAGAGTACTAATCACAGATAGGGATTCGGAACTGCATTCTTCGTCACCTTGTCTCCGGTGCTCAATCTGACGCGCGCAATCGCATCAAACAAGCTCCGGCACAACACCAAGAGCGTATTCAAAGCCATATTGGTCAATAGCTGCAATGAAAATTTCCAGATAATTTGTAGTCGCACGCACCATTGCAACTATTTCTCTTCATCGACCGCTCTAGTTATCTCGATGCCATCCTAAATTCAAGTCAGCGTTCGAGTAACACAATCAAAACTTTGTCGGAGAAACCCACTGGCACGCCAGTCGGCTCAAAGCTTTCCACCAGTCTACTCTCGTAGACTAGATTTGGGTTCCCTTTGCTTTCACTGAGCTTCTCTTCTCCGTATCGTTTCGCGTATTGCTTGACATTCTTCTCGAGTATGCCCTGGCCGTGGGTTTCCATTTCTCCTGAATGCGCTTTCGCTTTCTTCTCCTGTACACTGCTTCTTACATACTCCAAGTACGGCGGGTTGCCAGGCTTGATAACGTTATCCGCTGAAAGCACCGAGCCAACGGTGATCAGCCCCAGTTCTTCGCAAAGTTTCAGATCCGTAGTATATGCAGGCTTGTAGTGGTCGAGGAACATGAGGTCGATGTGCTCAAAGACGTCCGCTGCATGGAGTCGTGCGATGGACGCGTCGCTCGAGCCTACCACGACTTTGACAATGTCTGAGAGACCAGCCAAGTCGACGAGAGATGCGATTACAGCTGCAAATTCGGGATTGCGCTCGAGACTGTAGTATCTTTGCCCATTGGCTTTGCGTACTGCATCACCAAATAGGATACACGAGTATCCCACGTAGCCGCCAAGCTCGACCTAAACGCAATTAGTGAGATAGTCCGCAACGATCATGCTGTCCTTACCATGGTCTTTG
Organism: Polyplosphaeria fusca; assembly: GCA_010093805.1. Lineage (NCBI taxonomy): Eukaryota > Fungi > Ascomycota > Dothideomycetes > Pleosporales > Tetraplosphaeriaceae > Polyplosphaeria > Polyplosphaeria fusca. Next base: position 92,836 of record ML996218.1, read on the forward strand.
GCTTGACCTCTGCTATGAGATCTGTCACTATGCGTCCTTTGTCTTCGCCCACATTCATCAGGTACTTTTTGGTACGCCCATACTCGTCAATGACAGCTAGAACGCCCTGAGGCGAGCCCCTGATGCTTTCAAGCTTAGGATGCGAGTAGACAAAGTGAAGCAATTCGATCTCGCGCCCGTCATCGAAGAAGTTTGTACCCTCTTCTTGAGGCGCGTATGCCTTACTCTGGTCGAAAGCTGCCATCTTACTGGACAAGATTGTGCTTCCAGTTCGGTGTGATTTCAAGCTCGCACCTGCGTGTGCCTGCTTGAGTCGTGTCTATTTTACCCACGTAAACATTAGCGGGGACGACAACACAGTGACGGCAGCGGGTCTAGGCACGTTCCATGGTCCAGAACCGAGGGTCACCCCACCTTTGGAATGTACTCGTCACTCGTTAGACGAGTACATTATAAAGAATTTGGCCCAGGGTGACTCCATGCAACGAGCGACCTAGTGCAGCATCTTGGAGGACAAAAGCAAGATGAATGCAGGTATCTGAATTGGTTTCTTTCAGGCACTGGTTCGGACGCATTTACTTGCATGTGAAAAGTACTAGTATGGTACTATACAGGGTCTTGACTGGCCGGCCGTGGGTGACGTAGTCTTGCTATTGACGCTGAGTCGGAGTGCATGTCGTCAACCATCGGATGCACACTACAAAGGTAGGCGACCTTTGTCCCAAGCACTTTCTGCCAAGAAGAAAGACAATCGGAAATCAACTAACCGTCAATAGTAACGAGCTTCCGGTCGCCTTAACCTTATCTCACAAAACGGGCACTAGGATCTTGCAGGACGTCACCTTAGAAGGTCCGGAACGCGATCGGTGTTCTGGTTCAGAAGCCAATGGCCAGCTTCACGAGAGGCCCACAAATTTGCAATGTAGACGTAATTAGACTGTGAAGCGTGGAGTTGAATTTCAAGATTTTATCGTGCTTGTCTGTGGTACTCTGTGAATGATGGATTGTGCGTGGGAGAACCCCGCAGCAAACGTCAGGACCAGCCTCCACTACGGCGCGCGGTACTACTGTCTAGCTCCATACTAGTCCAATCTTGTCCCTGATACAAAAGACGTCCGGCAATTTCTTTTCAGCACAGATGTTAGACTTCTGAATTTGCATGACCGAATGATGATTTCCATGCGCCGGATTCGTGCTAGTCGCCTTGGGTTGCAGCAATTGTCTGGTCAATCACATCATTCCGCACCAATAACAGCTTAGCTTCCGCTACACATGTGAGTTGGTCCGACTTCGTGAAACCTAGGGCCCTTTGACGCGACTTCTGGAATAGCGGCAGAGGTTTGGTTGACGCTGTCATTATGTACCCCTCGACATTGGGATCCAATCGAGCAAGAACAGGCCCAAAGTAAGAAGCTGAATGGATGGGACCAGGCGAGAAAAGATCCTTTATGTACCTTGGAGGACTCCTTTCCCTGGGTAGTAAGATACGAACTCCTCTCAAGCGTTCGACTCTTTTAACATCGACCATTCTGCCAAAATGTCTGACCTCAGCGCGTCAGTCATCGAGACTAAGAACGGCTTTCATGTCGAGGGCTACGAGAAGATCGAATACGACTTTACGTTCTTGGACGGCGTGTTTGACATTGCTAATTCCCAGCTGGCAAAGTGCTACGAGGGATGGGGTCGTTGTCTAGCCATCATGGACCTGAATATTTTCAACATGTACGGCAAAGAGATGGTAAAGTACTTTGATCATCATGGCTTGGAATTGAAGATCCACAAAACCATGATTGGAGAAAAGGCCAAGTCGATTGAGACATTCCTGAGTATCGTCGATTCCATGACCGATTTCGGCATCATTCGCAAGGAGCCGGTCCTAGTCGTGGTATGTTGGATGCGTATCCTCCTGAGCTTCGCTAACTTGCTGGAAGGGAGGAGGATTGGTTACGGATGTTGCCGGGTAAATCCTTACCTATGGTCCATAGCCTAAGATATATCTAAGGCACTCTGGCCTGATCGCTATTACATGTGTCAGTGCTAACATACTGCTCTAGGTTTGCATGCGCTGCGTACCGACGGAATACAAACTATATTCGAATTCCCACGACCGTCATCGGCCTGATCGATGCCAGCGTTAGCATCAAGGTTGCTGTCAATTACGGCAACTACAAGAACAGATTGGGGGCTTACCATGCTCCAATGCACACGTTCCTCGACTTCGGATTTCTGCGGACTCTTCCCGTAGCGCAAGTTCGGAACGGCTTCGCAGAACTCATCAAGATTTCTAGCTGTGCACATCTTCCCACGTTCAATCTGCTCGACGAATTCTGCGAGCGCTTGATCCAGACACGCTTCGGACGTCTTAGCGACGAGTCAGGAGAGGTCCGAAAGGCGGCAGATGAAATCAACCGAGCGGGCATCTTCGAGATGCTAAAGCTAGAGACGCCAAATTTGCACGAGATTGGCCTTGATCGAGTCATCGCATATGGGCACACGTGGAGTCCTCTCCATGAACTCACGCCTGCTGTGCCTCTCCGCCACGGACATGCCATTTCCATCGACATGGCCTATTCAGCGACACTGGCCAACATGCGTGGTCTTCTCAGCGACGAAGAACATTGTCGATTACTCAACCTCTTCTCCCGCGCGGGTTTGTCAATGGACCATGAGCTTTTCAACGAGGAAATACTGGACAGAGGAACGAAAGCAATCCTCAAGACTCGCGATGGGAAGCAGCGCTTTGCCGTACCTAACCCGTTGGGTGGTTGTACGTTCCTCAACGACGTGTCGATGGATGAGATGTTCGAAGCTCTACGGCGGCACAAGGAAATTATGAAGCAGTATCCGCGAGCAGGTGAAGGTTTGGAAGCGTTTGTAGACGCCAGCGACACTGGATATACTATGAACGGCGTCCCGGTCGAGCAAGCTGTCAATGGAAAGATGACGAGTGGACTGTCTAACGGTGTTCCACACGGTTTGAAGGAGGTCATGGCGAACGGTTACCCCAACGGACACCGGAATTAGAATGCAGAGCAGCATAGCGCTGGTGCTGGTAGATAATGTCGTAATGCTCATGACTGTTGGTTAACGTTAACTTCGATGAGAGAGATGCTTATTCAGCAGATTCAGGTGAAGCTGAAATTCTCTCAAGTCCTTCAGCAATCATGCAGAGCCGTCCAAACTCATAGCCGATTTTGAATGACGTTGAAAATTATCACGTACTGCTCAATTTTGTGCATGATGATCGTGTGCGTGTACTCCATTATGTCGACACCACTAACCCATCGCCATCAATTAAGACGACCCACGAGGAAGCAGTTTCCTAACAGGAGGCATTTCTCTCCGAAGCCACGTTACCGAAGTAACTGGCAACCAATTGCAATCTGGTGTGCTAATGGTCGTGGCTGGCTCCGTGGCTTTTTGATGAGGAGAGAAAGCGGGAGTGTGAGGCGCGACGAGATTTTATTGTCTTTGAGGATTAGTCATCTTCACTAGCCGAATTTGGCATCGGCATAGAAGCTCGGAACTCCATCAAGTAGACTATAGGGTCGCTGACGGCGAATAAAGGAGTATATGAGGCTGATGGATAGATCTGTCGCCATTCATTTGGAGGTCCATTGCTATTACAATTCAAAATAATCGCTCATTCCGTAAGTGACCTCGCACCTCTCAAGCCAGGCTGAGGTTGCAGTCTTTGCGCAAAGGCTTGCATACCTCTTAGCTTTTGGTCTCTGTTGATAAGCCGAAGCTTGGGTTTCAAATACTAAAACGTGAAGCACGATTGCTTGCATCTTAGTGACTTTTGTTGATACCTCCAGGGTGATAGCCTTCATTGATCACAATCTTAAGCACAGTCGGATGCATTGGTGGACGCCTGGGTGCAGGGGATGACTCAGTTTTGCTTTCTATATGCTGAAAGGGCTAGTTCAAGACCCTCGCCCGGGAGACACCTGCGATGACGAGGAACTCAATATTCCATGCCCTCTGGGACTTTGTGGTAGCACTCGCCCTGATCATATCCGAAGTATAGTGTACACTCATAGACCTCGAATAACGCCCTTGTTTCCACACACGCGATGGTCGATCAGGGTACGACGACCTTGACATCATCCTCGTACTCCTGCTCGCGAATGCCGTCCTTCGTTATGACCTTCACGATGACACCCTTGAAGTCGATCGGTAGGCGCCTCTTGAGCTCCTCTGTACACATTCGCAGAATCTTCATGCCCTGATCAAAGCTGATGTCCGGATGGTGGTGCTTGTCAAGCAATGAGAGGCAGTAGTACTGTGCATAGCCGTGCGCAGCATACGGAACCGGGGCACAGCTTGCGAGGTAGTCGATCCAGTAAAGCGTGGGCTTGTCCGTGATCGTGTCATAGCCGCCGAGGATCAGATTCACCGTGTATGGCCTCCTCGATCGTAATGCTCGAGCGAGCTCTCCGCGAACGAAGTTGGCTGTAGCAGCGGGAGACAGCTCCATTCCATTACGCATGGAATAGAGCTGGACATTTGCCTGGATGAACTCGGCGAATTGTACAGTGTCGCCAGCTTCACCAGAGAAAGCCATGAGAGTATGCGGGTTCAGGGCTCGTGTCTTGTCGTCCGAGGCCTTGAGTATCGTAGCGCCTCGCATCGCTGCCTTGGAGGCAGCGATGATGGTAAAGTCTTTCCCAGTTATCCCTAGTAGGACCTCCATCGTGAGGTGTTGCGGTGGTGTATGGTGAGATGGGGTGGTGTAAAGAGGTGGTGTGCGGGCGTGTGCGGAAGACGGACCGCCGGAGTGAGGTGCAGGAGATTGGCGAGGTGTGCAAGAAAGAAGTATATGAGCGCCTCCGAATAGTCAAGAGGCCGTGAGGGCTATAGGCTTGTTGTGTGTGAGGGAGACATCATCAACAGGTGGACGCGACGCCAGAGCTGCCTTCGCTTCGATGGCCCAAGCTCCTGCGTTTGCGACTGTACGCACGTGACTTATGCTCCTACACATCAGCTGGCTTGCGCATCGGGCTTCCGAACCCAACACTCCACGGTCCCTCGCACCATATCGAATAAAAGACTTGGAGTCTTGGATAGTACTACTCCCGGCAAATCTGCTCGACGCAACTGATGATGAGCCGCTTACTCCATTGAAACGTCCTGAGCAGCTCTGCAGCCTTGTAGCTATCTGTGGTGCAGAACACCGGGAAGGGAGAATTTCCGTCTATTCGCCCATGCACAATTGAAAATGCTAGTCATTAAAGCGAGTGTTTCGTTCGACGGGAGGCCACCTCCCGGTCGACGATTGCTCTGAACTCACGCCACCAATGTGTATCAGCTATTACCAAGCTCCATCATAAAGCGATACTAACGAGAAGATGGCAATACAAGCTTGATTGTTACTTCTACTTGAGCGTTGGCGCAGATGGCAAAGCTCCTTCGTCAGCTTCATCCCCGGAGACGGAACAGCATGGGGGAAAGAAGAATCCTTCCGAAGTCTCAGCAACACCGGATGTATTGGTGACACACCAATTGATGTTTGCAAGCTCCAGCCCAAGGCCGAGAGCACGGCATTGGCCACCAGCGAGCGACTCCGAGCAGCGCTGAATACATCACCCAGCAGATCTCTGCCCCACCAAGGCTGCTGCCCCTCAACCATTTTTCGTCTCTCCAACAACCCCGACCGCCTCAACCACCAACACGACCCTCTTCTGCTTCTCGTCCGAGCCGACCGCCTAATTGTGCATGTAAGTTGCCCATGATTCTAATTGCCTCATCCGCGGCCGGCCCCATGGCCGCGCGCATCCCGCTTTCCCACCCCAATTCGGCGTCATGCCAGCTCAGACTGAGCTGGGCCCGCGGGCTTATCGATGAGACGGTGCTTTTTCTGTCCAACGCCGCCATTGAGAAGCACTTTTACATCACTAGACCGGCCTGCCTTCTCTCACTTTTAATCCAATCTCCCCCTATCGTTGCTGGAGGCTGCGCTTTGCTAACACCGCCTTTCTGACAGTCATCATGGCCATCTCCAAGATCCACGTACGTTGTCCCGCAGCGCGGGCTGTAGGCACCGGACTCTGCAAGAAGATCTCCAAAGCCTACAGACTGCGCTTCTCTGCTTCCATTGAGAGTCGTGCTGACCCTCAAGGCCCGTTCCGTCTACGACTCTCGCGGTAACCCGACGTAAGTAATCGTGTACCCCATAGATGGCAGCACCGCTTACAGAATGCAGCGTAGAGGTCGACCTGGTAACACAGCCCGTCTTCTCTGCTCGAAACGCCAAACTAACGACGTCAGGTCACCGAGACCGGCCTCCACCGTGCCATCGTCCCATCCGGAGCTTCCACCGGTGCGCCCAACCCTGGGAAATCATCGGAAACGATTGGCTGATATGGTCTGCAGGTTCACACGAGGCTTGCGAGCTTCGCGATGGAGACAAGTCCAAGTGGGCCGGCAAAGGTACGGCTCTGGCAGCTGCATCGGGCGAAAACGGAATAGAACCTAACGAGCAACAGGTGTCACCAAGGCCGTCGCTAACGTGAACGATACCATTGCTCCGGCGCTCATCAAGGAGGGCCTCGACGTCAAAGACCAGTCCGCCGTGGACGCTTTCCTGAACAAGCTCGATGGCACCACAAACAAGACCACCCTGGGTGCTAACGCTATCCTCGGCGTCAGCATGGCTATTGCTAAGGCTGCTGCGGCTGAGAAGGTATGGACGAGCTTGTAGTAAATCGACAAGCGTGATACTCACAGCGCACAGGGTGTCCCACTCTACGCCCACATCTCCGACCTTGCAGGCACGAAGAAGCCATATGTGCTTCCTGTTCCTTTCATGAACGTTCTCAACGGTGGCTCTCACGCCGGTGGTCGTCTTGCCTTCCAGGAGTTCATGATTGTACCTTCGTACGCGTTGCTCAGATGCTTCAAATCGAAACAGTGCTGAATCTTGACAGAGAAGCCCCTACTTTCACCGAGGCTATGCGCCAGGGCGCAGAGGTCTACCAGAAGCTAAAGGCCCTCGCGAAGAAGAAGTACGGCCAGTCGGCTGGCAATGTCGGTGACGAGGGCGGTGTTGCTCCGGATATCCAGACTCCTGAGGAGGCTCTCGACCTCATCACCGAGTCCATTGAGCAGGCGGGTTACACTGGCAAGATCAAAATCGCCATGGATGTCGCCTCCAGCGAGTTTTACAAGACGGATGCGAAGAAATACGATTTGGACTTTAAGAACCCCGACAGCGACTCCAGCAAGTGGCTCTCTTATGAGCAACTCGCCGATCTTTACAAGTCGCTATCGGAGAAGTACCCGATCGTCAGCATCGAGGATCCCTTTGCCGAGGATGACTGGGAAGCATGGAGCTACTTCTTCAAGACCTCTGACTTCCAGATCGTGGGGTAAGTTGCCCGCCGTGTGCCTGTCGATGTGGACTCACAACGCTGCAGAGACGATCTCACGGTCACGAACCCGACCTTTATCAAGAAAGCCATCGAGCTAAAGTCTTGCAACGCTCTGCTACTAAAGGTTAACCAGATCGGTACCATCAGCGAGGCCATTCAGGCAGCAAAGGATGCTTTCGGCGCTGGCTGGGGTGTCATGGTTTCCCACCGATCTGGCGAGACCGAGGATGTCACCATTGCTGATATCGTCGTTGGTCTTCGCGCTGGGCAGATCAAGACTGGTGCACCGTAAGTCAAAGTCTGATTGTGCGTTTCAGCTCCAGTCGACTTACGAGAACAACAGGGCCCGCTCGGAACGCCTCGCAAAGCTCAACCAAATCCTGCGCATCGAGGAGGAGCTCGGCGACAATGCTGTCTATGCTGGAGGCAAGTTCAGGACCGCCATCAACCTCTAAACGCATAACGGAGACTTTTCATCTCATGAAGGCATAGAACGACGCAGGCCGAAAATTGCGATCTGGGCAGGGGGAAAACTTGAAGACCGAAAAGAATGACATGCAATGGGCGGATCATATCCAAGCAAATAAGAATGACAATGCTTCCCAAACCCTCTACTGGATGGCTTGGTTGGTGTAATTTTCTCGGTGTGAAGTTCTTGAGGTCAGGGGCGACCGCCCATTCCACACGCGGCAAGACCGCGTCTGTGCTTGGACCCTGATGTTTAAAGATCAACGCCCGAGGTTCTCCGCGACTCATATCCAACACCATGTTCTTTAACTGTCTCTCCCAAACATTGCGGCAAGGTACATGTAACGGCCCGCACCTTCTTTCTTCTTACGCCGTCGCACCATGCTTGCATTCCAGTGAACTTTAATCACAACAGTCTGACGCTCATCAGGCATTCTGTCCGGACCCTCAGATCTACCTTGCTCGCGCTTAATATATTGAGGAGCGACTCTCCTCTTCAAATAGGAAATGGCGGTTATCTCGCCTGTTGTGTAGGCAGTAACTTGTTCTCAACGTCGCCTCCCGCGCTTCTGTCTCCAAGCTGTTGGTAATACTCTTACCTTTCTCTCGTTTCACTGTTTTTCGTTCTTTGTCAGAACAGTATATCCATCACTTAGCCCAAGTCCAGATCAATATTCCATTTCGAAAGTCTCGACGATCGTGTTGACACGAACAACGACCGACCCGCATACATACAATATTCATCTGCAGCCTCATAATGTGCTCGTCAATCGAGCAATCACAGTCCAGGTTGTTTGGAACCAGAATCTTCAAAGTCTTGATTTTCTATTCACTTGCATACAGCTTCAACTTGGACAGGCAAATATTTAGCCTAGTATGACGCTGCCTCTCTAGGAAAACACACTCGACCGCGTTTCACCCAGCTGTCCGCCACTCTTTGAGTCGATTTTTGCCGAATATCGATATCTCGACCCGCACACATGTCTGGAGGGTCACTCATCACAAAGACCGGGAATGAGTTTGTGGATGGGCGGACCCACGCCAGCACCGCTTGACTGTATTGTGGCAACGTGGGCCACACCAAATTCGATTCCAGACGTTTGCATAACCCGGTCTGGAAACTCGATCAACAATGGTAACGTCCATCCAAGCGTACCGGAATAACCCCTGTAGCGGAACAGCATCGTCTTCTTTACCACCTCTGGTCTCGCAAACTAATTTTAGAAGAATGCATGTACAACTCACGTCTAGACCAGCCATTTAGTTTTACACCAGCGGATCTAAAATAGAAAATTACAAATGTTGGGCGTTACTCTTGGAAAAATTGTTCGTGATGATTGATTGCGCTTTCGCTATCACCCCCTGCTCAATCGTAAAAAAACGCGACTTTAGAGCTTTCGGAGAAGTGGGACAAATGCTTAATAGGATGCCTTTTGACTGGTGTGTTTTCTAGGCCGAGTGCCTTTCTGGGTTGAAAACCCGAGAGTTTCTAGATCTAGGCGGTGTGGGAATTCTTGCCTGCCTTGGCGCGTGATGATGCATAGCTTTGTCAAACGTAATGAAATTAAATTGTTGATGAGGTTCTACGGATATGGAGGATCCCGAGCCAGTCGTCGCGCTAGCATTTCGCCCCCAAGGGGAAAAGACGCCCAACTTGCTACTCCTCCATCACCAACCTCATCGTTCTCTATCGGCTGCAGGTCAGCGTATACAGGCGGCAATTCATCA